>AWOL01S0021405.1:13245-27675 GCA_000715115.1 Nicotiana otophora | reverse complement strand
ACAATATCTCATTTCCTTATATCACCGCGGGAGCCTTCACAATTTATTTAAAGAAAATATTTTTCTCGAAATAGCCTCCCGCGTTTTAGCCACCCTTATCACACCGCATGACTTCTAGTAGTCACCCCTACTAGCCACGCATACCAAGCCACCCTTATCTCACCGCATGCGTTTCAATACCCAGATCTTATACCAGTGCATGCGTATCAATATCACAATATATCACAATTTGCACCTCAAGTGCCCAATATTTCGATTTTTCCAAAAATAAATCGACAATAATATTTTTCAATAATAAAGAGCTCACGGCTAATGCCAAAATAATCCAACAATAATATTTTTTCAGAATAAAGAGCTCACGGATCCATCATAATGAGTGCCAAAACTTTTACGAAAATATTGAGGAAAACAATATTTCAAAACCTTTAATATGTTGCTTCAATATCAAATTTAAAAATGTCAAATACTTCATATTAATAATATTTAATTTTTTAAAAAATCAACCTTCAAATAATGCACAGTATAAAAAAAACCAAGTTTCAATTAAACAGGTAAAACAATTAGCAGGAAAAGGTCAAACGAATTTAAAGTATATATCTTAGATAAATGATGAAGAATATAACAAGATAAAATAATTTAATAAATGCGCAACAATGATCTACACAATTTAAAAATATAATCTTTCACATTTAGCCCGTGTACACACTCGTCACCTCGTGTACATGAATTTCAACAGATTTCAATAATCACATTCATATTAATTCTAGGAAAACTTTCCCCCCACAAGGTTAGACAAGTCACTTACCTCGACTTGCTCCAATTTAACCGAGTATTATGCTTTTTCCTCGATTTTCTGGCTCTGATCGACTCGTATCTAGTCATAATTAATTTGATTCAGTCAACAAAAATTATAGGAATCAATTTCATAAGAAAATACTATATTTTTCAATAAAATTCAAAATTAGCTCAAAATTCGTCCGTGGGGCCCACGCCTCGGAATTCGGCGAAACTCACAAAATCCGATAACCCATTCAATTACGAGTCCAACCATACCAGTTTCACTAAAATCCAACTCTGAATCAATACCGAAATCTCAAAAATTCGTTTCTATGAGATTTTCTAAAATTTTCCAAATTTCAATCTCAAAACACTAATTAAATGGTGAAAACAATGATATATTTGTGTATATAGACCAAATCCGAGTTGGAATCACTTACCCCAAATGTCTTTCCGTGAAAAACTGTCAAAAGTCGCCTCTGTTCAAGCTCAAGTTTGTCAAAAATGGCAAATGGGTCGAATCCCTCCATTTTTATAACTTACAGATCTGTCTAGTTCGATCTTGGGAGCTCGATCTTGGGAGCTCGATCTCGGGAGCTCAATTTTGCGCCAGAATTTCCAACAGAAAGGAAAAATTGCAGCAGTTGTTTTAAATCCAACTTTTGATCTGTTAACCATCCGAAACTCACTCGAGGCCCTCGGGACCTCAACCAAATATTCCAACAAGTCCTAACACATCATACGAACTTAGTCGAACCTATAAATCACATCAAACAACGCTAAAACCACGAATCATACCCCAATTCAAGCTTAATGAAACTAAGAATTTTCAACTTCTACATTCGATGCCGGAACCTATCAAATCAAGTCCGATTGACCTCAAATTTTGCACACAAGTCATAAATGACATAATGGAGGTGTGAAAATTTTCGAAACTGGATTCCGACCCTGATATCAAAAAGTTAACTCATCGGTCAAACTTCCAAACTTTAATTTCCTATTTTAGCCATTTCAAGCCTAATTTCACCACCGACTTCCAAATAAAATTCCGATCACGCTCCTAAGTCCAAAATCATCATACGGAGCTGTTGGAATCATGAAAATTCTATTCCGGGGTCATTTGCACATAATTCGACATCCGATCGCTATTTAAATTTAAACTTTTAATTTCTCTTCAAAATTCCATATCTCGGGCTAGGGACCTCAGAATTTGATTCTGGGCATACGCCCAAGTCCCAATTCACGATACGGACCTATCGAAACTGTCAAAACACTGATCCGATTCCGTTTCCTCAAAATATTGACCAAAGTCAACTCACTTGAGTTTTTAAGCTCTAATTCATATTTTAAGCCATTTTTCACATAAAAATTTTCCATAAAATATTTTGGACTGCGCACGCAAGTCGAGAAATAATAAATAGTGCTTTTCAAGGTCTTAAAACACAGAATTAATTATTAAATTTAAATATGACATTTTAGGTTATCACATTCTCCACCACTAAAACAAACGTTCGTCCTCGAATGGAGTTAGAAAAAGTACCTGAGCTGGTGAATAAGTGTGGATAACGGCTGCATATATCATGCTCGGTTTCCCAAGTCGCCTCCTCGACCGGATGACCCCTCCACTGAACCTTTACGGAAGCAATGTTCTTTGACCTCAGCTTTCGAACCTGCCTATCCAAAATAGTCACTGGTTCCTCAACATAAGATAGATCGTTGTCCAACTGAACCGAACTGATGTCTAACACATGAGACGGATCGCCGTGATATTTCTGAAGCATGGAAACATGGAATACCAGATGAACCGCAGAGATACTAGGTGGTAGTGCAAGTTTGTAAGCCACTTCTCCAACTCTCTCAAGAATCTCAAAAGGCCCAATATACCTAAGGCTCAACTTTCCCTTCTTCACGAACCTCATCACACCATTCATAGGCAAACCCCGGAGCAATACCCGCTCACCAACCATGAATGCAACATCACGAAGCTTCCGATCTGCATAACGGTTCTGTCTAGATTGGGCTGTACGAAGTCGATCCTGAATCAACTTAACCTTTTCCAAGGCATCTTGAACCAAGTCTGTACCCAAAAGTCTAGCCTTGCCTGGTTCAAACCAACCCACTAGAAACCAGCATCGCCTACTATACAAGGCCTCATACGAAGCCATCTGAATGCTTGACTGGTAACTATTGTTGTAAGCAAACTTCGTAAGTGGTAAGAACTGATCCCAAGCGCCCCCAAAATCTATCACACACGCACGAAGCATATCCTCCAGTATCTGAATAGTGCGTTCGGACTGCCCGTCCGTCTGAGGGTGAAATGTTGTACTCAACTCTACCCAGGTACCAACTTACACTGTACTACCCTCCAAAACCGTGAGGTAAACTGTGTATCCCGGTCAGAGATGATAGATACTGGTACACCGTGATACCTGAGCCAGCTGCTCTGAAGAGTAAGTAGTAATCATAGGAATGAAATGAGCTGATTTAGTCAGCCTATCCACAATCACCCAAACTGCATCAAACTTACGCTGAGTCTGTGGGAGCCCAACAACGAAATTGATAGTGATCCGCTCCCATTTCCATTCTGGAATCTCTAACTTCTGAAGAAATCCACCCGGTCGTTGATGCTCATATTTCACCTGTTGACAATTTAGACACCGAGATACATACTCCACCATGCCTTTCATCATTCGCCTCCACCAATAGTGTTGTCTCAAGTCCTGATACATCTTTGCAGCACCCGAATGAATGAAGTACCGTGAACTGTGAGCCTCCTGGAGAATCAACTCACGCAAGCCATCTACATTGGGTACAAATAGCCTACCCTGCATCCGTAGTACACCGTCATATCCAATAGTGACTTCTTTGGAAACACCGTCCTGAACTGTATCCATAAGGACAAGCAGATGGGGGTCATCATACTTACGCTCCCTGATACGATCATAAACAGAAGATTGAGAAACCACGCAAGCCAAAACTCGACTCGGCTCAGAAACATCCAGTCTAACAAACTGGTTGACAAGGCTAAAGGCCTCTCTGCTACCGGTAAATATGCTAAGCTGCCCAAACTCTCCGCCTTACGACTCATGGCATCGGCCACCACATTGGCCTTCCCAGGATGATAGAGAATGGTGATATCATAATCCTTAAGCAACTCCAACCATCTCCGTTGCCGCAAATTAAGATCCTTCTGTTTAAACAGATGTTGTAGACTCCGGTGATCGGTGCAGATCTCACAATGGACAACGTACAAATAATGCCGCCAAATCTTTAAGGCATGAACAATAGCTGCTAACTCCAGGTCATGTAAAGGATAATACTTTTCATGCACCTTTAACTGTCTGGACGCGTAGGCAATCACCCTACCGTCTTGCATCAACACTGCGCCGAGACCAATACGCGATGCGTCACAATACACAGTGTAAGATCCTGTACCTGTAGGTAATACCAATACTGGGGCTGTAGTCAAAGCTGTCTTGAGCTTTTGAAAGCTCACCTCGCATTTCTCAGTCCACCTGAACGGAGCACCCTTCTGGGTCAATTTGGTCATAGATGCAGCAATAGAAGAGAAACCCTTTACAAATCAGCGATAATACCAAACCAAACCAAGGAAACTCTGGATTTCCATAACTGAGGATGGTCTAGACCAACTTTGCACTGCTTCAATCTTCTTTGGATCAGCCTTGATCCCCTCGCACGAAACTATATGACCCAAAAATCCCACTGAATCAAGCCATAATTCACACTTGAAAATTTTGCATATAACTTCCTTTCTTTCAAATTCTGAAACACAGTCCTCAGGTGTTGTTCATGATCTTCCTGACTCCGGGAATACACCAGAATGTCGTCAATAAACATAATGATGAAGGAATCAAGATAGGGTTGAAATACACTATTCATTAAGTGCATAAATGATGCTGGGGCATTGGTCATCCCGAAGGACATCACAAGGAACTTGTAATGACCGTACCGAGTCCTGAAAGCAGTCTTCGGGATATCTGGCTCCCAAATCTTCAATTGATGATACCCTGAACTTAAGTCAATCTTAGAGAATACTCTATCACCCTGAAACTGATCAAATAGGTCATCAATACGTGGCAATGAATACCTGTTCTTCACGGTAACCCTGTTCAGCTGGCGGTAATCAATACACATCCGCATAGAACTATCCTTCTTCTTTATAAATAAGATAGGAGAACCCCAAGGCGATATACTGGGCCGAATAAACCCCTTATCAAGAAACTCCTGTAACTATTCTTTTAATATTTTCAACTCTGCTGGGGCCATACGGTATGGTAGCATAGAAATGAGCTGAGTGCCCAGTAACAAATCAATGCCAAAGTCAACATCCCTGTCGGGAAGCATACCCGTAAGATCCACAGTAGGAGTATCAATACTAACATCTCTCACATAGGCCAGATACGTATCACACCCCTTCTCAACCATTCGTTGAGCTTTAAGAAATGAAACAACCCTGCTAGGAACATGATCCGAGGTACCTCTCCACTCTAGCCACGGTAGACCTGGCATAGCCAACGTCACCATCTTGGCGTAACAATCAAGAATAGAGTGATAGGGTGACAACCAGTCCATACCCAAAATAATATCGAAATCCACCATACTGACCAATAGTAAATCAGCTCTGGCCTCAAAACCACTGATAACAATTAAACACGACCGATACACACGGTCCACAATAATAGATTCACCCACGGGTGTAGATACATAAACAGAAGAACTCAAGGAATCATGTGATACGCCCAAATACGGGGTAAAATAAGGTGACACATAAGAATAAGTAGAGCATAGATCAAATAAAACTGATGCATCTCTAAGAGAGACCGGAACAATACCTGTGATAACAGAATCGGATGCAACAACATCTGTCCTAGCAGGAAGGGCATAATATCTGGCCTGGCTGCCCCATCTAGGGAGACCTCTACCGGCCCGACCTCCACCTCTAGCTGGATATGCAGGTGGACTGGCAACCGGTGCAGTAATGATGGCCTGAGAAGCCTGAGGACCCTATGGAATAGGTGGGGCCTGAGAAATCTGTGGAGGTGCACCCCTCCTAAATCTGGGGCAATCTCTCATAATATGACAAGCGTCACCACACTCAAAACAAGCCCTCGGAGGGCGTGGCTGGTGGGACTGGCTCGAGCCTGATCGACTAGACTACCCACTGAAAGCACCCCGTACAGGAGGTATAGAAGACACTGGTGGTGCATAATATGGAACCTGAGGTCTGGGAGTAGTCGGAATAACACTGGAAGCTGGAAGTGTTGAATGAATAGGACGGATCACATAACCTCTACCATAACGTGCTGTAACTGGGGCACGAGAATTATTATATGTGCTAGAATCTCGGGGTCTCTTAGCTTCCCTCTCCCGAGTCCGCATACCTTCCAATCTCCTAGCAATTGACACCACATGTTGGTATGTGATATCCATCTCTAGCTCTCAGGCCATACTGTATCTGATACTAGGGTGAAGACCCTCAATAAATTTGCGAACCCGCTCTCGAACAGTAGCAACTAAGGCCGGTGCATGCCTAGCCAAATCACTGAATCAGACCGCATACTCTGACACGGTCCTAGAACCCTGGCACAATTTCTCAAACTCTACGCGCCATGCATCCCTAAGACTCTGAGGAACATACTCCCTAAAGAACATATCTAAAAATTGAGTCAGAGTGAGTGAAGATGCCTCAACGAGACTATCCAACTCATATGCCCGCCACCACTGGTAGGCTGCTTCTCTAAACTGGAATGCCGTGAAAGAAACCCCACTGGAATCCACAATACCCATAGTACGAAGGATACAGTGATATTCGTCCAGAAAACCCCGAGCATCCTTTGAAGCTAAACCACTGAAAGTGGGAGGGTGGTACTTCTTATACCTCTCGAGCCTGAGTTGCTCCCTCTCTGAAACCGCTGTCCTAATATCAGGTTGAACTGGGACAACTGGCTGTACTGGTATAACCTCTGGGGCATGGTCAACTTGGGCACGTGGCTATGGAGTACGGGCGGTGGGAGTCTGCACTACTCCCCTAGCCTGGGATGTGGCAGGAGCAAGTGGAATTAATCCCGCATGAGCTAAAGTGCCAAACATGCTCAAAACCTGGTCAAGAGTCTCCTGAAGTGCAGGAGTAGTAACAGGCGTCTCAGGTTCTTGCTCTCCAACTGGAGCTACTGGTGGCTCTGGTGCAGCAGCTCGTGCAAGTGCTCTGGCTACACCACGTGATCTTCCTCGGCCTCTGACTTGGCCTCTTGTAGCTCCAACAGGGGGGTGCGGGTGTTTGATCATCAGATCCAGTTGTGCGTGCCCTCACCATCTGTGAGAGAATAGAAAGACAATTGTTTAAAATTTTGAAGTCAACAAATACGCACGATAAGGAATCAAAGAAGTGAATATTTCCTAACAGTTCCATAGCCTCTCGAATATAAGTACAGACGTCTCTGTACCGATCCGCAAGACTCTAATAAACCTGCTTGTAACTCACAACACCTATAAACCTAGTGCTCTGATACCAACTTGTCACGACCCCAAATTCCCTCTGTAGGAGGTCGTGATGGCACCTAGTCTCTAAGACTAGGTAAGCCTAACAATGCGGAATAATCATAAATATCTGAAATAAATAAACTATAATTCAAATAATTATAACTCCCAAAACCCAGTAGAAATAAGTCACAAGCTTCTAAAAATTTATTCTCAATGTTTCTATATATCAAGGTATAAACAAAAATAAGGAAGCAACATAAAATGATAGAAGGGGACTCCGGAGTCTGCGGACGCTGGCAGATATACCTCGAGGTCTCCGTGCGTAGTTAACTCACTAACGTCTTGACTGGTAAGATGTACCTAGATCTGCAAAAAACGATATGAAGAAGCGTAGTATGAGTACACCATAACGGTACCCAGTAAGTGCCGAGCCTAACCTCGGGAGAGTAGTGATGAGGTCAGGTCAGGCCCTACTGGAGAATAGATAATGACATGAAAAAATGTTTAAACAATTTAATAAGATAAAATGACTATGGAAATGAATCAAATAGTATGTCACATTTAATGATGCCAAATAATTTCAAATAATATCTCTTGGAATCAAAACAGAATTCCTTTCAACATTATGAAAATCACAACAATTAATCGAAGGCAACTATGGCCTTAAATCAATATCTACAAGGGCATTACCGATGTACCGCCTCGTAGTCCCAAATCATAAATGAATTCACAATATCTCATTTCCTTATATCACCGTGGGAGCTTTCACAATTTATTTAAAGAAACTATTTTTCCCGAAATAGCCTCCCGTGTTTTAGCCACCCTTATCATACTGCATGACTTCTAGTAGTCACCCCTACTAGCCACGCGTATCAAGCCACCCTTATCTCACCGCATGCGTTTCAATACCCAGACCTTATACCAGCGCATGCGTATCAATATCACAATTTGCACCTCAAGTGCCCAATATTTCGATTTTTCCAAAAATAAATCGACAACAATATTTTTCAATAATAAAGAGGTTACGGCTCATGCAAAAATAATCCAACAATAATATTTTTTCAACAATAAAGAGCTCACGGCTCCATCACAATGAGTGCCAAAAAGCTTACGAAAATATTCAGGAAAATAATATTTCAAAACCTTTAATACGTTGCTTTAATATTAAATTTAAAAATGTCAAATACTTCATATTAACAATATTTAATTTAAATAAAATCAACCTTCAAATAATACACAGTATAAAAGAAACCAAGTTTCAATTAAACAGGTAAAACAATTAGCAGAAAAAAGTCAAACGAATTAAAAGTATATATCTCAGATAAATGATGAAGAATATAACAAGATAAAATAATTTAATAAATGCGTAACAATGATCTACACAATTTAGCCCGTGTACACACTCGTCACCTCGTGTACACGACTTTCAACAGATTTCAATAATCACATTCATATTAATTCTAGGGAAAATTTCCCCCACAAGGTTAGACAAGTCACTTACCTCGACTTGCTCCAATTTAACCGAGTATTATGCTTTTTCCTCGATTTTTCGACTCCGATCGACTCGTATCTGGTCATAATTAATTCGATACAGTCAACAAAAATTATAGGAATCAATTTCATAAGAAAATACTATATTTTTTAATAAAATCCGAAATTAGCTCAAAAATCGTCCAGGGGCCCACGCCTCGGAATTCGATAAAATTCACAAAATCCGACAACCCATTTAATTACGAGTCCAACCATACCAGGTTTACTCAAATCCGACTCTGAATCAATACCGAAATCTCAAAAATTCGTTTCTATGAGATTTTCTAAATTTTCCAAATTTCAATCTCAAAACACTAATTAAATGGTGAAAAGAATGATATATTTTTGTATATAGACTAAATTCGAGTTGGAATCACTTATCCCAATGTCTTTCCTTGAAAATCTGTCAAAAGTCGCCTATGTTCAAGCTCAAGTTTGTCAAAAATGGCAAATGGGTTGAATGCCTCTGTTTTTATAACTTACAGATCTGTCCAGTTCGATCTTGGGAGCTCGATCTCGGGAGCTTGATTTTTTGGGAGCTCGATTTTGGGCCAGAGTTTCCAACAGAAAGAAAAAATTGTAGCAGCTATTTTAAATCCAACTTTTTGATCCGTTAACCATCCGAAACTCACTCGATGACCTTGGAACCTCAACCAAATATACCAACAAGTCCTAACACATCATACGAACTTAGTCGAACCTCTAAATCACATCAAACAATGCTAAAACTACGAATCAAACCCCAGTTCAAGCTTAATGAAACTAAGAATTTTCAACTTCTACATTCGATGCCGGAAACTATCAAATCAAGTCCGATTGACCTCAAATTTTGCACACAAGTCATAAATGACATAACGGAGCTGTGAAAATTTTCAAAACTGGATTCCGACCCCGATATCAAAAAGTCAACTCCTCGGTAGAACTTCCAAACTTTAATTTCCTATTTTAGCCATTTCAAGCCTAATTTCACTATGGACTTCCAAATAACATTTTGATCACGCTCCTAAGTCCAAAATTATCATACGGAGCTATTGGAATCATGAAAATTCTATTCCGGGGTCGTTTGCACATAATTAGACATCCGGTCGCTATTTGAATTTAAACTTTTAATTTTTCTTCAAAATTTCATATCTCGAGCTAGGGACCTCGGAATATGATTTCGGGCATATGCCCAAGTCCCAATTCACGATACGGATCTACCAGAACTGTCAAAATACTGATCCGCGTCCGTTTACTCAAAATATTGACCAAAGTCAACTTAGTTGAGTTTTAAAGCTCTAATTCATATTTTAATCCAATTTTCACATAAAAACTTTCCAGAAAATTTTACGGACTACGCACGCAAGTCGAGGAATGATAAATAGTGCTTTTCGAAGTCTTAGAATACATAATTAATTATTAAATTTAAAGATGACATTTTGGGTCATCACAGCTATACAATATCTATTGTGGCGTGCAGCCCGATCCCTGTTTATAGTCGACTGCGCTCAATGGGGGTGTATACAGACTCATGAGGGGCTCCTACTTCCCAAACGCTATAAGCACGGACAACTCATGTGCTATAAAATCATATCTGAATCTGTACGAATAACTCACGTGCTGCACGGACAACTCACGTGCTGCATGGACAACTCACGTGCTGCACGGACAACTGACGTGTTGCACGGACAACTCACGTGCTGCACGGACAACTCACGTGCTATAATAATATCTGGATCTACACGGCCAACTCACGTGTTATACGGCCAACTCATGTGCAATAGTATAATATATGTATCCGCACGGCCAACTCATGTGCAATAGTATAATATATATAAAGGCAGCATCGCCTGTCGCGACGTGCAGTCCGATCCCAAAAATATCCTCATAATTAGGTCCTCGGCCTCCCTCAGTCATCAATCTCTCCAGTCTCTCTTTCATGGGCTCATAATGTCATAAGAATAGCCCAAAATGATGATATGATGTATCAATAAATAATAACAGAGACTGAGATATGATATGCAATTAAATAAATATGGTTGAATATGAATTTTCAATTTAAAATATATATTTCACAATAATATGACCTCTGTGGGTCCCAATAATACTGGCACATAGCCTCGACATGATTTTTAATATGCTTTTCAGCTCAATTTCTTTAACTCATAAAATCTCATGGAAAATGCCAAGATCATTTAACTACAAATTCCACATAAATAATTATGTCACAATTTCTATAGTGCACGCCCACATGCCTGTCACCTAGCATGTGCATCACCTCTCAACAATTCACGAAATTCATATATTCATGGTTCATACCCTCAACTCCAAGATTAGAAGAGCTACTTACCTCGAACAAGCCGAATCCAATGTCGAGCAAGCTAAACAATGCTCCTGAAATTCCGTTATGCCCATATCAACTCCCGAACGGCTCGAATCTAGTAACAATTAATTTGATTCAGTCGACACAATTTATAGGAATTAATTCGATATCCAAATGCTAATATTTTCCACAAACATTCGAAATTACGCCCCAAAAATCACCCGCAGGGCCCACATTTCGAAATCTGATGAAACTTAAAAAATACGACAACCCATCCAGTTACAAGTTCAACCATACTAATTTCACTCAAATCCGACTCCAAATCGGCATTCAAACTTGAAATATTCATTTTGTGACATTATAGAAATTGCCTTCTACTTCTCTTGAAGATTCAATAATCTTACACAAAAAATGAAGATTAATTCATGGAATATAATCACAAGGGAGTTAAGAACACTTACCCCAAGTTGTGTGGAAATTTTCCTCTCCAAAATCGCCCAACCCGAGCTCCAAAATCCGAAAATGGGTGAAAATGTTGAACCCTCAAATTTTAAGGTTCTGCCCCAGCGATTTCCGCATATGCGGACAAACTTTGCGCACTTACACATCCGCTTGTGCTAGCAAAACGAAGCATTTGCGGACTCCACTCGCTGGCCTAGTTTCCGCTTCTGCGTGCATGTCACGACCCAAATTTTCCCACCGACGGGACCGTGATGGTGCCTATTTCACTTGCCAGGCAAGCCAACGTTAGAGAATCATTAAACCAATTCCTTATTTCCATTCAGTAAATAACAATAATTAGCTAAAATGAAATATAGCAAGTGCGGAATATCATAAAACTGTGTTAATTACTACCATCCGAATGTGGAGTCACAATTCACGAGCATTCTAGAATTTACTACAAGCAATAGTCTGAAAGAAATACAACTGTCTGAATGAAAGAAACAGTATGACATAAAAAGATAGACAGGGACTTCAAGGTCTGTGAACGCCGACAAATCTACCTTGAGTCTCCGGACAGCGGACCAATCGCAAATCTCGATCAACCTGAGCCGGTATCAAAATCTGCACAGAAAGTGTAGAGTGCAGCATCAGTACAACCAACCCCATGTACTGGTAAGTGTCGAGCCTAACCTCGACGAAGTAGTGTCGAGCCTAAGGCAAGGCACCTACAATCAACCTGTACAATTTAACACTGTATACGCAAATAATAGGAATGAAGAACTAAACAGGAAATGTTGGGAGGGGAGACATACTGAGGGGAATACAAGATGAAGAACTACAATAGAATGATCACCAGAGCAGTCAATTTACCATGAATCAACAGGAATAGTGAATGTAGTAAAGAAAAATACACGGCATCACCCTTCGTGCTTTTACTCTCAATCTCACCATAAGATTAATAGAAACGGCACGGCATCACCCTTCGTGCTTTTACTCTCATATCATGGCACAACATCACCTTTCGTGCATTAATACTCACAATATGGCACGGCATAACCCTTCGTGCAATAACACTCCCCCTTACCATAATGCAATACATAAATAACAACAGGGAGATAGAATAACAAGTACAAACCTTACTTCAACATTTGGTTCCATAATAACAATCTCAACTTGAAATAAAAACTCAGTTATCACCAGAAAATCCCATAAACATGATAAGAACGATAATTTGAACAACACTAGTATAACACGTAGCAATTTGGCATAGGAATGAAACAATATCAGAAAATAGAGAAACATGGAAAAACAGGTAAATTGGCGACGCATAGGTACTCATCACCTCATATATATGCCGCTCACATGAATTTCACTTATCAAATAATCTAAGGTTCCTAATTCCCTCAAGTCAGAGTTAGACACAACACTTACCTCGCTCCAAAGGCCACGTAATTCTCAATCACAACTTTTCCTTTGGAATTCACCTCCAAACCACTCGTATCTATTAAAACATGACTTATTAATATCAAATATTGCTAAAGGAATCAATTATATTGCATAAATTAAATTTTCCAATTTTTCCTCCAAAAAGTCGAAAAATCGACCCCGGGCTTGCTTGATCAAAATCCAAGGTTCGGACCAAAATATTTTTACCCATTCACCCCCGAGCCCGAATATGTAATAAGTTTTGGAATACGACCTCAAATTGGATTCTCTTAAGTGCTGGGCTACAGAATTCATCGTGTTCGCGAGAGCACTGTCGCGTTCGCGAAGGGTATTGGCTGCCAAGCCTTCGCATTCGCGAGGAATGGCTCGCGCTCACGCTGAAGGAATGACCAATCCCCCCCCCCAGATCCCTACATGCTTCGCGTTTGCGTGAGCCGGTTGCGTTCGCGAAGGGTAAATTCCCCATCACTTCACGTTCACGTTCGCGAAGAAGAAGTCTCAGCCTCATCAGGTTACTCTTCACGTTCGCGAGAGGACCTTCGCGAACGCGAAAAAGGATATGACAGACACCAAAATCTTCAGAAACCAAATTTTACCCAAGTCCAAAAGATCCTGTGGCCTATCCGCAACTCACCCGAGCCCTCGGGGCTCCAAACCAAACATGCACACAAGTCTAAAAACATCATACGAACTTGCTCGCGTGATCAAATCGCCAAAATAACACCTAGAACTACGAATTTAGCACCCAATCACATCAAATTAACTTTGTTTCTCAATTGGACGTCCGAATAATGTCAAATCAACTCCGTTTCTCACCACATTTCACAGGCATGTCTTAAATATTATAACGAACCTGTACCGGGCTCTGGAACCAAAATACGGACCCGATACTAACAATACCAAACATCAATCAATTCTTAAAAATAATTAATCAGACTTTTAATTTTCATCAAAAATTTATATCTTGAGCTAGGGACCTTCGAATTCGATTTCGGGCATACGCCCAGGTCCCATAATTCGATACGGACCCATCGGCAACGGTAAAATACAGATCCGGTCCTATTTACCAAAAATGTTGACCGAAGTCAACTAAAATTAACTTTTAAGGCAAAAATTCTTATTTTCATTAGTCTTCAACATAAAGGATTTTTGGAAACCTGCTCGGACTGTGCACGCAAATCGAGAAGTGTAAAAAATGAGATTTTTAAGGCTTAAGAGCGCAGATTCGAGTTCTAAAACATAAGATGACCTTTTGGGTCATCACATTCTCCACCTCTAAAACAACCGTTCGTCCTCGAACAGACATAGAAAAATACTTGGGCAATGAAAAGGTGGGGATATCTACTCCGCATATCAGACTCGGACTCCCAAGTAGCTGCCTCAATAGGCTGACCTCTCCAGTGCACTCGAACTGAAGGGTAACTCTTTGA
>AWOL01S0021403.1:0-19422 GCA_000715115.1 Nicotiana otophora | reverse complement strand
CTCTCGAGACCTCTTGGCCTCTCTCTCCTCTCTGTCCCGGGCGAACATGCCTTCCACTCTCCTCGCAATGCTCACTGCCTGCTGATAAGTGATGTCCATCTCTAACTCCCTGGCCATACTGGTTCGAATACTTGGGTGGAGTCCCTCAATGAAGCGACAAACCCTCTCTCTAACTTTAGCAACCAGACCCGGTGCATGGCGAGCTAACCCACTGAAATGGACTGCATACTCCGACACAGTCATAGAACCCAGATGCAACTGCTCACACTCTGCGTGCCAGGCATCCCTGAGGCTTTGAGGAACATACTCACGCAAGAACATCTCTGAAAACTGAGTCTAAGTGAGTGAGGCTGCCTCGTTCGGACTACTCAGCTCATAGGCACACCACCACTGATATGCTGGTCCCCTCAGCTGGAAAGCGGTGAAAGAAACCCCACTCGTCTCCACAATGCCCATAGTGCGGATAATACGATGACACTCCTCAAGAAAACCCAGAGCATCATCTGAAGCTAGTCCGCTGAAAGTAGGTGGGTGGTATTTCTTGTTCCTCTCAAGTCTGAGCTGCTCTGCCTCAGAAGCAGCTACCCTGATCTCATGCTGAACCGGAGCCACTGGGGGCATAGGAATATACTCTGGGGCCTGATCAACCTGGACCCTCTGCTCAGGGGTGCGGGCTGCGGGAGTCTGTGCCCCTCCCCCAGCCTGAGATGTAGCGGGAGCTATTGAAAATAGTCCAGCCTGAGCCAGAGTGCTGAATATGCTCAAGAACTGAGCTAAGGTCTCCTGGAGGGCTGGAGTAGCATTAGGGATCTCCGGCGCTGGCCCTCCAGCTGGAGCTTCTGGGGCTCCTCTGACGTAGCTCTCGCAGGTGCTCGGGTTGCACCGCGTGGTCATCCTCTACCCCAACCCCGGTCTCTGGCGGATCTGGCAGGGGGCTCTGGTGCCTGATCGTCGGTCCTCCTGATATGGCTCCTCGCCATCTGTGAGAAAGAATAGAATAGAATCTTAGAATTGTTTGGTGTCAATAACTCGCACGACAAGGAAATCAAAGAAATATGATTGTTCTTAACAGTTACATAGCCTCCCAAAGATAAGTACGGATGTCTCCACACCGATCCGCGAGACTCTAATAAACCGTCTTTGATACCAACTTGTCACGACCCCAATTATCCATTTATAAGGGGTCGTTATGGCACCTAGTATTTACGACTAGGTAAGCATAATATTGTGCAAAATATAAAGCAAACACAACATTTTAGAGATAAACAGAATATTATAAATAGCCAAGAGTAGCACCACTCGGCATATAAAAAATAGTTTTCCCAAGAGCCGAAATATCACTAAGTCACAAGCTGCTATAATCTATGTAGCTCTATACAAAAGTCTGAAGATAATAAGAAAAGTCTCTAGACGAGGGAGTAGAAGGGGACTCCGAAGATCTACGGACGCAAGCAGAAGTACCTTGAAGTCTCCTAGAATCAGCAGCACGCACTAACCCCAAGGCTGATAGCTCGTACTTGGATCTGTACACGAAAACATGTGCAGGAAAGGGCATGAGTACACCACAATGGTACCCAGTAAGTGCCAAGCCTAACCTCGGTCGATTAGTGACGAGATCAGGTCAAGGCCCTACCGGAGTAAATATAATAAATTAAACAGTAAAAGATATAAGTAGAATTTACGGTAACACAGTTAAAGAAATTCTCAAAAGTTTAACAGTTAGGGGAGCCCTCGGCTCAAAACAAGGTAAACACATTGGTAAATCTCTCGGGATACCGTCCCGTAGTTTCAAATGAATATGCAGTAGATGGGGATCTCCCGGTATACGTCTGTAGTCCCAAAGTAAATATGCAGTGCTAGGGGATTGCCCGGAATACATCCGTAGTCCCAAAGTAAATATGCAGTATAAGGGGATCTCCCGGAATACGTCCGTAGTCCCAAAGTAAATATGCAGTACAAGGGAATCTCCCGGAATATGATCGTAGTCCCAAAGTAAATATGCAGTACAAGGGGATCTCCCAGAATACGTCTGTAGTCCCAATTTAAATATGCAACGCAAGATGAAATGACAGGTATGACATCGAGTTATACAGTTTATACTGGACACAGATAAGGCAAATAAGGACTTAACTGAACATGACGCCCAGAATGTCAATTAGGCAGTTAAAACACGTAAGCATGCTTTTCTAATCTAAACTACACAATTAAACATATTAGTACACGTAATAAGAGAAGCAATTTATGATTTAAAAAGGTTAAACAGGATTTTTGCAATAGTAGCCTATGTACGTACTCGTCACCTCACGTACACGGCACCCACACACCAAATAAAATAAAGATATCCTAAGGGGGAAGTCCCTAACACAAAGTTAGACAAGCCACTTACCTCGAACCGCTCAAATCAACTCGATATCACGTTCTTGCCACTAGTATCCCACTCCAAATGGCCTGAATCTATTCAAAACAGTACAACGCCATCAATACGCGCTAATGGAATGAATCCCACAAGAAAAACTACAAACATTAGGCCAAAATCCAAAATTGGCTCAAACCCGACCCTCGGGCCCATGTCTCGAAACCCGACAAAATTCACGAAACTAGAAAGTTCATTCACTCACGAGTCTAACCATATCCAATTTACTAAAATCCGACACCAAATGGTCCTCCAATCAACAATTCAAACTTCCAAATCCCTACCCTCCAACTTTCAATTTCCACCTTAAATACACATTAACTAGGTGGGAAAACACATGGCAAGGCAAGACTATTGACCAAAAATAAGCAAAAAAACTTACCTCAAGAAAAGACTCGAAAATGCTCTCAAATATCGCCCTAACCCGAGTTTGCAAAGCCAAAACTGTTAAAAATCGCGAAGCCCTTCGGTTTTAATCACTGCCCAGGTATTTCCGCACCTGCGGGTGCGCTTGTGCGGAAAACGTGCGCCTCTGCGAAACTCACTTTCCCCCTCTTCCTTCGCACCTGTGACGAAAGGGCCGCACCTACGCACTCGCGCCTGCGGACATCCCTTCCGCTTCTGCGCATTTGCGAACAGCCTTGCGCATTTGCGGGCATCGCAGATGCGGAACTTCCTCGCACCTGCGACCCCAGGCCAACTCTCAATTTTTGCATTTTCGCTTCCATCTACGCATGTGCGGTTCACGCACCTGTGGTCTATTTTCTGCAGGTGCGAAACACCAGAACCAGCAAAGGCACCAGATTTTACTACGTCCAAATTTCTTCCCGTTAAGCATCCGAAACACACCCGAGGACCCCGGGACCTCAACCAACCATGCCAAATAATCCTAAAACACCATAGAACTTATTCGAGCCTTCAAACCAAATAGAACTACACCAAAATCATGAATTAAGCACAGATTCAAGCCTAAGAAATTAACATTTTCCAAATTCTACAAACGACGCCGAACCACATCAATTCCAGTACGAATGACCTCAAATTTTACACACAGGTCACAAATGACACTACAAACCTACAACCACTTTCGGAATTCCATTCGGAGCTCGATATCAAAATTTTCACTATCGGCCAAAATCGCCGAAAAGCTAACTTTCGCTAATTCAAGTCTAAATCTAGTACAGACCTCCAAAACACATTCCGGACGTGCTCCTAACCCCAAAATCACTCAACGGAACTAACGGAGTTGATGGAATTCCATTTAGGATCCGTCTTCACATAGTTCCGACTACGGTCCTAACTCTAAGGCTTAAACTCACAATTAGGAACTAAGTATCCCAAAACTCCCCGAATTCCATAACTAAACACTCCGGCAAATCCCAAAAGAAGAAACAAATATGGGGAAATAAGATATTAGGGGATCGGGGCTCAAATTCTCAAAACGACCGGCCGGGCCGTTACAAAAACCCATCAATTCGGACCCAGTCAAGAGATACTACATTTAAGATTATGTTTGCACTTTGTATTTAACGGAACTGCGCTTGACCTGATTCCCGTTTAAGAGGGGATACGCAGGCTGCCCTATGGGTTCGGTCACATCATAATAAAATCTTCATTTCCCCTATGGTCAGAAACTGGGGCAAGAACTCGAATTTGCCCGATCTCATAATGTTTGGAACTGCCATGGAATGTATCGCCATAATTACGCATTTAAACCGGGGCAAAATTTTGAGGAGGATCCTCAAAATTCCGAGTTAAGGAAGTCACAATGTCTCAAAAGTGTGTCACAGTCATCAATTCAACAAACTATCTGCGCTCATTCATTGTCACATAATTCAAAACAACTACATTTTTATAGAAGCAATTTATCGCAAATGCATGTTTTTCGAAAACATTATCTTTATATATAGCAGCCAGACGTTGCTCGGGGTGACTCAAGCAGGACCTCCAGACAGGAGCAAAAGCAAAGCAAGGAATCGAGAGCACGAACCAACCTTTCCCCGCAAAACTCACGAATTTTCTTTTGACACATGCACAATGAACATAATAGGAACGGCCACAAATACATACACACAGCAAGATCACTATCTTCATGATGACAAAAGTCGCCAAACGCAAACACGTCAAGCTAAGAAATAATTTATCCTCTCGCACTTAGTCATTGCTTTTCTTGCATAGGGATAAACACTGCCCTTATCATTGCATAGGTCTAAACACTACCCTCACCTTGCATGAGGCTAAGCACTGCCTCCACATTACATAAGGCTAAGCATTGTCTTCCTTTGCATGAGACTAAACATTGTCTCTACTCCTTGCATAAGGCTAAACAATGCCCTCGCGTTGCATGAGGCTAAGCATTGCCTCCACACTACATAAGGCTAAGCATTGCCTTCCTTGCATGAGACTAAGCACTGTCTTCATTCATTGCATGAGGCTAAGAACTGCCTCCACACTGCATAAGGCCAAGCATTGCCTTTCCTTGTATGAGACTAAGCACTATCTCCATTCTTTGCATGAGGCTAAGCACTTCCTTTACATTGCATAAGGCTAAGTACTGCCTTCCTTGTATGAGACTATGCACTGTCTCCATTCGTTGCATGAGGCTAAGCACTGTCTCCACACTGCATAAGGCCAAGAATTGCCTTTCCTTGAATAAGACTAAGTATTATCTCCATTTTTTGCATAAGGCTAAGAACTGCCTCCACATTGCATAAGGATAAGCACTGCCTTTCTTGCATGAGACTAAGCAATGTCTCTATTCTTTGCGTGCAGCTAAGCACTGCCTCCACACTGCATAAGGGCAAGCATTGCCTTCCCTTGCATGATACTAAGTATTGTATCCATTCTTTGCATGAGGATAAGCACTGCCTCCACATTGCATAAGGCTAAGCACTGCCTTCCTTGCATGAGACTAAGCACTATCTCCATTCTTTGCATGAGGCTAAGCACTGCCTCCACAGCATAAGGCTAGCACTGCCTTCCTTGCATGAGACTAAGCACTGTTTCCATTCTTTGCGTGAGGCTAAGCACTGCCTCCACACTGTATAAGGCCAAGCACTCCTTTTCATTTCATGAGACTAAACATTGTCTCCATTCTTCGCATGAGACTAACCGTTGTCTCCACTGCCTTTCCTTGCATATGACTAAGCATTACCTCCACTCTTTGTATCGGGCTAAGCACTGCCCTCATCTCATACAAGACTAAGCCTTGTCTTGTCTCGTTCTCGCATATGACTAACCATCGCATGTCCCCTCTATCAAATGATCGATATTACCACATACTTCTATTTCATGGGCTGAAACATCGCCATAATGTCCGAAGGCATCATAGTCCAAATGCGCCATCCTCACAGCCTGATGACACCATGCCATGGCCTGAGGATCTCTCAAAATTGCATATCATTATTCAAAAGCTTCATAGTCCGAAGGCACCATCCTCATGGCCCGAGGACACCATTCCATGGCCTGATAATCCCTTATCATACACTTCATGGCCAAGGACGTCATGGTCTAAGGACATCATCTTCATCGTCTGAGGATAATCCTCATGGTCCAAAGGGAATTTGCATCATGTTTAAATTACGCGGCGTGCATCATGTTTTAAGTTTTCCAGGTAAATCGGGAGGTAACCGTTCTACAAACAGGAGCAATGCTCGCTCCGGTTTCCGTTCACAACGTTCACATCCTTTGACTATCTCAAACGTAGCCGAAAATCATCAATTGTTTACTCTTTGTCCCGTAACCGCCCAACCATTTACCTCAAATATTTGCAACGTTCAAATTCGCATTCATAGCTCCACCTAAAATTATCTGTTACCTATGATACTATCATACCCAAACGATCCTTTTTGAAATATATGACCACTCTTATAACAACTCCATTGGTTTCGTTCATCGTTGGATCCAGAACTACACACGACCTGATTCCCGTAACACCAGGGATATGTAGGCAACTCAAGAACCAGAGTTCGGCCCCCATTGTGTTTCAAAATACATCATTACTCACTCACTTCGGCCAAAATTGGTCATCATTTTCTTTACCCGACAACCCTTTCATCATTCCCGGGTAAAGAGGGGCAGCTGTTGATACCCAATTTTTCCCTCATATGTTTTCAAATAGTATATATACTTTCAAAACATCATTTTGCAGCATTACTTAATTTACAAGAGTTACACAAGTGTTTTCTATAATTTTTAAAGCTTTAAAATCGATTTTCTTGCATTTAAGTCACTTGAATATTAATTACACTGGCTCTAATGAATACCTGATTAAGCAAGTCTTGTAACTGCTCTTTTAATTCTTTCAACTCTGGGGGGGCAATACGGTATGGTGGAATAGAAATGGGCTGAGTTCCCGGAGCCAAATCAATACAGAAGTCAATATCTCTGTCAGGTGGCATCCCTGGCAGATCTGTAGGAAATACTTCTGAAAATTCACGAACAACTGGTACTGAGTCCATAGAAGGGACATTCGCACTAGGATCGCGAATATAAGCCAAATAGGCTAGACATCCTTTATCTACCATACGCCGAGCTTTCATATAAGAAATAACCCTGCTGGCAGAATGGCCAGGAGTTCCTTTGCACTCTAACCGAGGTAACCTCGGCATAGCTAGGGTCACTGTCTTGGCATGACAGTCCAATATAGCATGATAAGGTGACAGCCAATCCATACCCAAGATGATATCAAAATCTACCATATTTAGAAGTAGAAGATCCACACTAGTCTCAAGATTACCAATAGTAATCACACACGAATGATAGACATGATCTACTATAACAGAGTCTTCCACCGGTGTAGATACACATACAGAAGCACTCAGAGAATCATAAGGCACAACCAAATATGAAGCAAAATAGGAGGACACATAGGAATAAGTAGATCCTGGATCAAATAGAACAGAAGCATCTCTATGGCAAACTGGAATAATACATATGATCACATCATCAGATGACTCGGCCTCAGGCCTAGCTGGAAAAGCATAAAATCTGGGCTGGGCCCTACCACTATGAACTGCATCTCTGGGACGGCCTCTAATTGGCTGGCCTCCACCTCTAGCGGTCTGACCTCCACCTCTAATGGCCTGACCTCCTCCTCTAGCTGCCTGACCCCTGCCTCTAGATAGCTGACAGGCGGTGAAGCAACCGGTGCCGGTATGATGGCACGAGAATCCTGCCAGGATCTGTTACTCGTCAATCTAGGAAAATACCTCCTGATGTGACCAATGTTCCCACACTCATAACACCCATCCTGATGCCGTGGCTGTTGAAGCTGAAGCTGACCCAAATGGGCCGGATAACCAATATAGTAACTCTGGAGTGGTGGTGCCCTGATAGGAGTTGAATATGCACTGAATACTAGCTGCCCAGGGCAAGGCATAATAGGACCGTGACTCTCTGAAGCACCGGGAGATACATGAAGTGATGAATGAAACAGTCTGGGAGGATGGACCCTACCAAAATTACCCCTGCCTCCAGACGAGGCACCACTAAAACCACTGAACTAATGAGGCCTCTTATCAGACCTCTGCCCTCTCTCCTGTGCAAGTACCATCTCAATCCTCCTAGCGACATTAGCAGCCGCCTGAAAAGAAATCTCACTTCCGGTTTCCTTGGACATCTGAAGTCTGATAGGGTGAGTGAGTCCCTCAATAAACCTCCTCACTCTCTCTCCCTCTGTAGGTAGTAAAAGGAGAGCATGACAGGCCAAATCCACAAAACGAGACTCATACTGAGTAACAGTCATACTGCCCTGCTGTAGAAACTCAAATTGCTTGCGGAATTCCTCTCTCAGTGTGATAGGGAGGAACTTCTCCAGAAATAGCTGATAGAACTGCTCCCAGGTAAGTGCAGGTGATCCGACTGGTCGAGTCAATGTGTAATCTCTCCACCACCTCTTGGCGGAACCCGTCATCTGGAAGACAGCAAAATCAACCTCATTGGTCTCAACTATACCCATGTTCCGTAGCACCTGATGGCAGCGTTCAAGATAATCTTTTGTGTCCTCATAAGGTGTATCACTGAAGTGAACTGGAAAGAGCTTAGTAAACTTATCCAGTCTTAATAAGGCCTCAAAAGACATGGCGGGCCTATCACCGGTCTGTGCCGCAACAACTGACTGAACTACCCCAATTGTCGGGACTGCTGGAGCCTGATTCTAGGGAGCCAACTGCTCCAGAGCGGGAGTAGTGGGAGTTTTTGCTCCTCTCCCAGCCTGTGAGACGGTTGGTGCCACTGGAAATGTACCATTCTGGGCCATTCCCTCCATAAGACTTACCAAACGGACTAGAGCGTCCTAAAGTACTTGAGTGGCTATGAATCCTTCCGGGACCTGAACTGGTCCAACTGGTACATTCTGAACTGGAACCTCCTCCTGAAAGTCCACCTGAGGTTCTTCAACAGGTGCAGCTGCTCGAGCTCTGGACTGAGCTCTACCTCGGCCTCTAGCACGACCTCGGCCTCGACCTCTACCCCTGGCCATAGTTGCCACTGGGGGTTCTGGTCCCTGTCCATTAGTAGAGGTATTATGTGTTCTCACCATCTGTGAGAGAATAAGAGTAGAATGGTTCAATCATCGATGATTGAATAAAATCAACTGACAGAATAAGAAATGAGTGATCTTGTTCCTAAACTTCATAGCCTCTGAGAGATAAGTACAGACGTCTCTGTACCGATCCTTCAGACTCTACTAAGCTTGCTCGTAACTCGTGAGACCTATGTAACCTAGTGCTTTGATACCAACTGTCACGACCCGAAATTCCCACCTTCGGACTGTGATGGCGCCTAACATTTCACTTGCTAGGCAAGCCAACGTTAGAATAATATTATCCATTTTTAAAACAATCTTTAAATTATTAATAATTAAGAAACAAATGCAGAAAAAAAGTTTGAAATATGATGAAATAATCCATAAAAATGACAATGTCTAAATACCATCCCAGAATTGGTGTCACAAGTGCACGAGCTTCTAGAATAAATACAAATAAAGGTCTAAATAAAATAAAGCTGTTTGGAAATAAACACACAGCTAAAGTACAATAGACGAGGACTTCAAAACTGCGGATGCCATGCAGGTATACCTCAAGTCTCCCCTGGTAGCTGAAATCCGAGCAAGTCTATGGTACGTCGCTGGGACCAACTCCAAAATCTGCACAAGAAGTGCAGAGTGTAGTATGAGTACAACCGACCCCATGTACTGGTAAGTGCTGAGCCTAACCTCGACGAAATAGTGACGATGCTAAGGCGGTTCACTTACATTAACCTGTACGCAATATTAATAATAACAACAAAAAATATAAATAAATCAGGTAACTCATTTATAATAATTGAAACCAACCCAACAGTCATAATCCATTATTGTTTCAACCAATTCTGTTGCAACGTGCAACCCGCTCTCACAATATATTCACATTTAATTATGTTGCAGCGTGCAACCTGCTCTCACAATATATTCACATTCAGTTCTGTTGCGGCGTGTAACCCGCTTCTCCAATATATTCATTTTAATCAAGTCTGTTGCGGCGTGCAACCCGATCTCCCAATATATATATATATATATATGTATATCGACTTTTAAATAAGTGTGTTGCGGCGTGCAACCCGATCCTCCAATATAAACTTTTCATAAGTCTGTTGCGGCGTGCAACCCGATCCTCCAATATGGACTTTTTATAAGTCTGTTGCGGCGTGCAACCCGATCCTCCAATATGGACTTTTTATAAGTCTGTTGCGGCGTGCAACTCGATCCTCCAATATACTCATTATAATTAATTTTGTTGCGGCGTGCAACCCGCTCCTCCAGTATATTCATTTACCAATTCTAATAGAAAGAATTTCCCCAATAAATGCAACAATTAATATGAAATTATAAGACAACAAGCATACAATAATTATGATTTAATCATGAAACAGACAAGATCAAATAGCAAATTATTATAAAAATTAGGCAGAAAATAGGCAGTTTAATATTTAATATGCTACATGTCAAATAACAATTAAGACATATAATTCAAGTAGCATGTAACAATTAATACAGGAATTCAAGAATTAATTTTTGGCAAAGAATAGGAAAGAAACAATTATTATAATAATTAATTCATGATTAAAAATAATTTATAATTTTTCAAGTAAGCAGGCAAATAATTAATTTGACAATGTATAGACACTCGTCACCTCGCCTATACGCCGTTCACATGAAATTCACATAACAATTAAATTAAGGGTTCTATTCCCTCAAGTCAAGGTTAACCACGACACTTACCTCGCTTTGCAAATTCCAATCAATTATTCAACCACAACTTTTTCTTTTAATTTTGTCTCCAAAAGCTTCAAATCTATTCACAAACAATTCAATATATTCAATACTAATCATAGGAATTAATTCCATATGAATTTACACATTTTCCGAATAAAAATCCGAAATTCATTAAAATATTTGACAGTGGGACCCACGTCTCAAATCCCGAAAAAACTCACGAAATCCGAACACCTATTCTGATACGAGTTCAACAATACAAAATTTGTCTAATTCCGATATCAAATGGACCTTCAAATCTTAATTTTTCTTTTTTGGAAGTTTTACAAAAATTTTAATTTTTCCCATCTAAATCCGAAATAAATGATGAATATAGACATGGATTTTTCAAATATAATCACTTTTGGTTAAAGAACACTTACCCAATTCAAAGTCGTGAAAATTTCCCTGGAAATCGCCCAAATCCGAGACTTAAAACTCAAAAATGAGTAAAAATGGCGACTTCTGAATTTATGGGCTCTGCCCAGTCATTTCGCATCCGCGGATAAAAGTTCTGCATTTGCGGACTCTCATTTGCGAGACAAAGCTCGCATTTGCGATGCCAGGCTGCCAGGTGAAGTTCCGCATCTGCGGAAACCCCTGTCGCACCTGCGACATCCGCATCTGCGCAAAAAGGCCGCACCTGTGAAAACCCCAGGCCAGCCCAAGCTCGCACCTGCAGTCAAAAATCCGCAGGTGCGATTACACCAGAATCCAAAATTTCAGATTTTGCTTAAGTCCAATTCTTGTTCCGATTTCGATTCTAATCACACTCGAGGTACTCGGGACCCCGTCCGAATGTACTAATAAGTCCCGTAACATAATTNGACTTAAAACTCAAAAATGAGTAAAAATGGCTAAGACCCGATTTTATGTATTTTGCCCAGTATTTTCGCATTTGCGGGCTATATTTTCGCACCTGCGGTCTTGCATTTGCGAGACAAAGCTCGCATTTGCGAGACAAAGCTCGCATTTGCGAAGTGGGCTGCCAGGCAAGGTTCCGCATCTGCGGACAAAAATGTCGCACATGCGACGTCTGCTTCTGCGCAAAAGGGCCGCACCAGCGAAGACCGCATATGCGATGGAAGTCTTGCTTCTGCGAGCTCGCACGTGCGGTCAAAATTCTTCAGGTGCGATTACACCAGAGCTCAAAATTTTAGATTTTGCTAAAGTTCAATTCTTGTTCCGATTTCGATCCGTTTCACTCTCGGGGTCCTTGGGACCCCGCTCGAATATACCAACAAGTCCCGTAACATAATACGAACTGATTCGGGGTCTAAACTCACGTCAAACAACACTGAAATTAAAATTTACACCCCGATTCGAACTTTGAGTTTTAAACTTTCAATTTGCAAATCTCGTGCCAAAATATATTAAATGAATCCGAAATGACTTCAAATTTGGCACACAAGTCATAAATGACATAACGGAGTTGTTTAAATTTCCAGAATCGGATTCCGTCTCCGATATCAAAAAGTCAACTCCGTGGTCAAACTTGGAAATCTTTAGCCTTTAAATTACTAGTTTCTATTAAATGGTCATAACTTGAGCTAGGGACCTCCAAATTAAATTTCGGGCGTACTCCCAAGTCCCAAATCATGATACGGTGCTACCGGAACTGTCAAAATACTCATCCGGGTCCGCTTTCTCAAAATATTGACCAAAGTCAATTCAGTTAAGTTTTAAGACTCTATTTTACATTTTAATCCATTTTTCACATGAAAACTTTTCAGAAAATTGTACGAACTGCACACTAAGTCGAGGAATGATAAATGGTGCTTTTCGAGGTCTTAGAATATAGAATTACTTATTAAATTTAAAGATGATATTTTGGGTCATCACATTTTATTTACTCATCATGCCTCATTCTCTGGAATTATATGCACACAATGTTATCCCCTTAGAAAACATGACTTAGGGTCGATATGATGACTTGAAGGGTTAGATAGCATGCATATAGGATCTAAATTGGACTTATTGCACCTAGATATTATGCCTAGAGGAGATCAATACAAATAACTGAAATTGTATGCTTTGGTATTTCTTTCAAATATGTGATTCGTCTAGACACCATGTCCATATAATTCCAATATAGATTACCCAAGTTGTCATCATTGCTATCCTCCTTTTGTCATACAACCCGTCTAGAACGCATGCCTATAGAGGCAATTAAATAATTATGCATTCTCAACTACTTCATTGCCCAGATGCGAATCGTTTAGAGATCATGTCTATAGGATGATACTACACACATAGAAAGCATGACTATAGGATTCTTTAATAAGAACTATGTATTAAATAGTTTCTTCGTCAAAACTGCTCACCTAGAAATCATGCCTAAAGGAATTCCCACTAATCGCTAAGTGGTTCTAATTATATAAAAATCATGCCTATAGGACTTAATGATTCTAGTACGTCTTAATTATGTCTACTGCCTAACCAAAAATCTGTTTGTGTGTTTTCATGCTTATTTGTGGAGGTTAACTTGAGCCTTTTATTGATATTGTATGTCGTCCTATCTGTTTTGAATGTCCCCTAGTTTCATCATTTTTGAGAAACCTAAGTATAGTCTAGAACCACCCGATAGTAGGTCCAAATCCTCATGGACCATAGGCATGGGATGGGTAGTGCACATATAGGGTACGACTTAAAATTGAATTAGAACACCTTTAAGTAAACAACTTTAACATAGTAATCGGGTAGCAGGATATGATAGCCTGTGCCCTCTGAATAATACGAGCAACCTCTATCTTAAAAGAATTGTGAAGTATTATTTATGTTGAACGGGGTGATCCTTTAGGCTAAAAGACTTAGGACCCCCCTCCTATTATGTGTGTGTTATTCACACTTAGTCATTTAACATAGATCAATACAGTTTGTACCTTTGTAGTTATTAAGACTTGTACTGATTGTCATATGTTTTAATAAGACTCTATAATTTCTGAATTTCTCTTCTATTTATTTGATCACATAGCTTAAATACATAATCCACATAGTCTAAAGTTCGGTCGGGACCCACACTTGTAGAACTCGAAGAGTGCCTAACACCTTCTCTTTGAGGTAATTTAAGCCCTTACCCGATCTTTGGTGGCGTTAATAGTCGTTAGGTGGCGACTCTTCTCTCTTAATACCCTTTAAAAGAGTTGTCACACGTCGAAGCCTGCTCTCGCGAGAAAACGGGGCGTGACACCTACCTCCGATCACTTTCCCATTTCACCACACTTTCCCAATTCATAACATTTCCCATCCCTTCAATAATGACCTTGTCCTCAAGGTCGATGTTGAGCCACAAAATCAGGGAAGTGATGCTTGATATACCCCCAATCTTCCCATGTAGCATCCTCCTCCCTAAGATTTGCCCACTGAACCAACACTTTAACTCCCACACCATTATCAATCTTCACCATTTTTCGTTATAACATGGCCACTAGTTGAATCAGCACCTGGCCTTCAGGAAGCTCTACGAGGTAAGCTATTGTTATTACCTTCTTCAAGATCTTGTAAGGTCCATAATAACGAGCACACAGCTTAACATTTCTGTAAACCTCGATAGATGATTGTCTATATGGCTGTAGCTTAAGATAGACCTGATCCCCGACCTTTAGGGTTCTTTTCGAACTAGATTTGTCCGCAAAGAATTTCATGTGTGATTGTGCTCAAGTTAGGTTGTCCTTAAGTGTCTGCACCATGTGTTGTCATTGGGCTAAACTTACACCTGCCATAGCTTGTCCAGAATATGGTAATGAACCCATTGGTAACTGGGGTGGGGCATACTTTTATAAGGCTTCAAAAGGTGTGACCTTTAAAACATTGTGGTAGTTAGTGTTGTACCACCACTTTGCCATGTGAAGCCAATTAACTCAATGCTTAGAATTATCAAAAACCATAGCCCTTAGATAATTTTACATACACTTGTTGAGTCTCTACGTTTGGCCATCACTCTGAGGCTGATAAGCTAAGCTCAAATTGAGCTTGGTTTCCATGGATCTAAAAAGATGCTGCCAAAAGTGGCTAGTGAAGATTGGATCCCTGTCAGACCCTATGGACCTAGGAATACTATGCAGTCTATATATTTTCTTGAGAAATAATTCTGCTACATCCTGTGTTGTAAAGGGATATTTAAGAGACAAGAAATGACCATACTTTGTGAACCTGTCAACCACCACCAAAACTGCATTCTTCTGATTTGAACTAGGTAATCCTTCTACAAAATCCATTAAAATGTCCTGCCAGGCTTGTTCAGGAATAGGAAGAGGTTGTAGAAACCTAGGACATTGAACATTCTCTGATTTCACCCTTTGACATATGTCGCACTCACTGACCCATTTACAATTGTCTGACTTTATTTTTGGCCAGTAAAAGACCATTTGTAACCTCTTGTAAGTACCATGTTGCCCTAAGTGACCTCCCAGTAGTGATTGATGCAATGCTTCCCACACATTTCTTCTCAATGTGTTACTTTTTCCTATATAAATCTTCTGTTTGTATTTGATTGTCCATGAGGTGTTAACTCAGCTATGAGGTGTTGTTATTAACTAAGCTAATAGCTGAGTAGCCACAAGATCATCTTCATAGGATTGGCTAACTTCTTCTAGCCAAGCAGGCTGTGTAGTAGAGATAGCCAATAAGGTAGAATTAGCAGTTTCTTCGTGTCTCCTAGATAGAGCATCAGCTGCTTTATTTTCAGAACCCTTTTTGTACTGAATTTCATAGTCAAGCCCCAAGATCTTAGTGAGACCCTTTTGTTGTAGTTAAAGGTGGCAAGTGGGCCGGTCTAAACGGTCCCGATCCCGGTCTCGGACCGGTCTCAAATTAAACGGGCTAAACGGTCCCGGACTAAGTGGTCTTTTTGTAGGGACCGGTCCGGGACCAGGACCGTTTGGTTCCGGGCTAAAAGGTCTTGGCCCGCGGGCTAAATGGGCTAAGTGGGCCCAACGGATTTTTTTTTAAAAATAAAATTAAATTAGAGACAAAAGGATGTTAAAAACAACATCTAAGGCAATGCTTTATAAATTTTATTATAGAATTGTGACTTAAATTTTATTTAACATCTTAAATTTTAATATTCAATATTTAATTACGAATATAGCTTATATATATACACACACTATACTATATTATATATACATATTATATTGAATATAACTTATATATATACTATACTATACTATATGTACATCTTATATAGCTTATATACTATACACTTAGTGTGTGTGTGTGTGTATATATATATACACATACACACATACATCTTATATCGATATATATATAGCTTATACATTATACATGTAGTATATATACTATACTATGCTATATTATATATATATATATACACACACACACACACACACTGAGTGTATAGTTAGTTTGGGGAAAAAGTATAATTATAAAAAGGTAAAATAGAGAAAAAGTGTAATTATAAAAAGTTTGGGATTAAAACAAAGTTGGGGGTTTAAATGGCTATTTTAAAAATAGCCAACGGCTATTTTTGACAGCCCAACGGCTATATTTTATTTTTTTTTAAAAAATATTTGTCTTTTAAATATAGCCATTGGGACCGTTTGGCCCGCTAAGGGACCGATCCCTGGCGGGCTAAATGGTCTCGGGCCTGGCGGGCCCAAATCATAGGACCGGCCCACAAGACCGGTCCAGGCCCACTAAAACCGGGCCAAACGGTCCTTGCCCGTTTAGCCCGCTTGGCCCGTTTGGCCCGCGGTCCCGGGCCGGTCTCGGGCCTGGACCGGCCCACTTGCCACCCTTAGTTGTAGTATTGTGGTGACATTCTGCTCTAATAGGTATTTTAGGCTTTGGTGATCTATTCTCACAATAAAATGACCATATTGTAAGTAGTGTCTCAATTTATCCACTGCAGTTGGGACTACCATGTACTCCTTTCATAGGTGGATATCCCCTATTCTTGATGGTCAAGGCTTTACTTAGGTAAGCTATGGGTCTATCCTCTTGCACTAAAACAGCTCACATTCCTGTAGAGCATGCATCAGTCTCTACAATAACGGGTTTGGTAAAGTCTGGCAAGGCTAATAGAGGTGATGTGGACATGGCTTCCTTCAGCTTCTGAAAGGCCTTTTCTGCCTCCCCACTCCATTGGGAGGAATTCTTTTTAAGTAGGTTGGTCAGTGGTCTACTAATGATGCCATAAGATTTCACAAATCTTTTGTAGTAGCCTGTAAGGCCCAGAAATCCCCTGAGTGACTTGATTGACTTTGGGGCAGGCCAATTTACCATAGAGTCTATCTTTGTAGGATCAGTTGCTACTCATTGACCAGAAGTAATATGGCCAAAATACTCCATTTTGTCTTGTCCAAAGGCACACTTAGATGATTTAACATAGAATTTCTCCTTCTATAAGACCTCTAAGACTTATCTGAGTTAATCTATAAGACTGTCCACTGTTGGACTATAGATGTAACGACCCGACCGGTCATTTTGAGTATTACAACCCCGTTTCTCCATTTACTGCTCAAATTGGGATTTACAGTTGTTGTGTGACTTGACGAGGCAATTGGTTCGGGTCCGGTGAGGTTTTGGAATAAATTGGAACACTTAGTTTCAAGGTTTAAAGTTTAAGTTAAAATAGTGATCGGATATCGACTTATGCGTAAACGACCTCGGAATTTAATTCTGATGATTCCAATAGCTCCGTAAAGTGATTTTGGACTTAGGAGCGTGTCCAAAAATTTATTTGGAGGTCCGTAGTAGAATTAGGCTTGAAATGCCAAAAGTTGAATTATTGGGAAGTTTGACCGGGGGTTGAATTTTTGATATGTAGGTTGGAATCCGATTCTGAAAATTGGAATAGCTTCGTTATGTCATTTATGACTTGTGTGAAACATTTGAAGTCATTCCGGATTGTTTTGATGTATTTCGGCACAAGATATAGAATTTGAAAGTTCGAAGTTCATTAGGCTTGAATTGAGGTGCGATTCGTAGTTTTACCATTGTTTGATGTGATTTGAGGCTTCGACTAAGTTCATATGATGTTTTAGGACTTGTTGGTATATTTGGTTGAGGTCCCGAGGGACTCGGGTGAGTTTCGGGGTAGTTTCGGACCATTTCTGGTCCATTCTTAGTTGCTGGTTTTTGACCGCAGAGGTATGCATCGCGATCGCGAAGAGCAATTTTGCTGCTTGGGCACTGTGAATCGCGATCGCGGAAGCCTTTTCGCGATCGCGTAGATGAAAATCCTGCTGCACTGACCCAATTTTGGAAGCTTATATCTTGCAATATATAAGGAATTTTGAGATAATCAAAAAATGAAAGTTATAGCTCTTGATGTCTAGTGTTCAGAAATGTAAACCATTTGTTATTTGAAGTTGTGTACAAAATATTATGGTAGATACACTATAGGCTGTTCGGGAAGAGTTTGGAAATCTCTGTTGCATAGGGCTGACTTTGGAAGCTTATATCTAGAAATCAATAAGGAATTGAGAGATGAGAAACAAATAAAAGTTATAGCTCTTGATGTCTAGTTTTCAGAAAATTAAACCATTTATAATATAGAGTTTTGTACAAAAGGTTATGACCATCATACTAGAGGTTGTTTGAAAGTGCTGGGAATTTGTTCTTCGCGATCGCAAAAGGCAAATTTTGGGCTGAAAATTTTTGTGCTTCGTGATCGCGAAGTATTTTCCACAATCGCGAAGAGAAAATGCCTCGACAGAAGATATATTTCAAGGTTTCGGCCATTTTAACACATTTGGAGCTATGGAGCTCGGATTGAAAAGATTTTTGAGGCGATTATCACCATATAGATTGGGGTAAGTGATTCTAACTCAGTTTTGGTTAAATTACATGAATCTATTATTATTTTTATCAACAAATTAGTATTTTGGGTTGAAAATAGTAGAAAAATTCATAGACTTTAATTGGGGATTTGAAGGCCGAGTTGCGGTCGGATTTGAGTAATTTTAGTATGGTTGGACTCGTGGTTGAATGGGGGTTTGAATTTTATGAGTTTTATCGGATTCCGAGACGTGGGCCCCACGGGTAATTTTTGGGGCATAATTTCGGATTTTTGGAAAATATTAATATTTTGATATGGAATTAATTCCTATAATTTTTGTGAGCTGAATCAAATTAATTGTGACTAGATTCGAGCCGTTTGAAAGTAGATACGCGCAGAATGGAATTTTTGGAGCATTGCTTAGCTTGCTCGACATTGGATTTGGCTTATGCGAGGTAAGTAACTCTTCTAATCTTGAAGTTGAGGGTATGAACCTTGAACATATGTATTTCGTAAATTGTTGGGAGGTGACGCACATGCTAGGTGACGGGAATGTGGGCGTGCACTATAGAAGTTGTGACATAATTGTTTCTGTGGAATTTTGTACTTAAATAATCTTTGCATTTTTCATGCAATTTTATGAGTTAAAGAAATTGAGCTGAAAAGCATATTACAAATCATGTTGAGGCTATGCGCCAGTATTATTGGGACCCACAGAGGTCATATTGCTGTGAATTATTGGTTATGTTGAAAATTCATACTCAGTCATATTTATTTTATTGCATATCATATCTCAGTCTCTGTTGTTATTTATTGATATATTATATCATCATTTTTGGGCTATTCTCATGACATTGTGAGCACATGAGAGACAGACTGGAGAGATTGATGACTGAGGGAGGCCGAGATCCTGATTGTGAGAATATTTTTGGGATCGGGCTGCACGCCGCAGCAGGCCATGTTGGCTTTATA
>AWOL01S0021401.1:151503-190379 GCA_000715115.1 Nicotiana otophora | reverse complement strand
GAGGGGGGGTAATCCTTGTCCATCTATAGTCCGTCATAGCTCAAACTGGTACGATGTTCAATACTACTGATCATTTTTAATTTTGCATCCTATTATAGTGTTCGATCTTGGATTTGGTTTCGTGGCTCATTACAAACTTGTATTTAATTTTATGACCTCATCTTTATCACCTTTTTTATACACGAAAGATTTGTTTTTACACATAAGAGTTCTTTCTTTTACACGTAATAAATCTAAAAAAGACATTTTCTTAAATTTAACATTGTAAAAGGCCTTGTACCGAAAACCTCACGTTAAATATCTAACAAATTTAACATTGTACTTGTTAATTATTTGATAATTCTGAAATTATTTCTTTCTCGTACAACCAACTAATGGACCCCTTAATCTTACAATATGTAGTGCCTTGTTCCAAGCCAGATACTACTATTCCCTTGGTTTCAATTTATGTAATAACATTTTCTTTTGTCTTTTCTAAACACAATGACAATTTTCTAAAGTTAGAAACAATTTATGTTAAACTTTCTATGTTAAACAATTTATCACATAAATATTTATGTCTTGTTTTAAATCATAAATTTCATAAGTCTTTGTTTCTTTCTTAAACTTCGTATCAATTCAAATTTAACAATGAACGAAGGGAGTAATATTTAGGTCATTAGGAGTACGTTGTCTTAATTATTTATGCTCTTCTACATGTCATCCCGAAAGAAAGAAAGTTAAAAATAAAACTATAAAACACGATTACGCGAATCAGTCCAGAAAAGGAGAGCAGTGCACGTTAGTCGTTAGGGTTGGGACTTTGGTTGAAGATGGAAAGTATAATATCAAAGCCAAACGGATCATCAGAAGATTCAGAACGTAGCTTTTTTGATAATCATAACAAACTTTTTAGGCTGTTGATTGTTGAATTCCATATTTTGACGCTTTTCGAGTCTTGGAAAATGTTCATATATATAATAATATAAGAGAAAAAGCCTCTTCGTTGTATAGTTTGGCTGGCTATCTGTCTGTATATAAGACTTTGTAGCGTGTAAAAGTCTTTTTTTTGGGGGGGGGGGGGGGGAGGGGGAGAGTGAGGGTTAGAAGGAGAAAGTAGGAAAGTAACAAGACGTAAATGTCAAATCTCTGATGTATAGTAGTTTACACAGCTAGGGGTTAAGCACGATTTTGTATTTGTAGTAAGAAACTTCAAAATTGTATGTAAGATTAAATTAAGAACCGGTTATTAATACTTTTGCTATTCAAGAATTTAGAATCTTTATTAACTTCTGACTCTATCGCTGCCTAGAGACCTATATGTATACAGAGTTAGTTTTATAGCATATTTGGTCAAGCTTAAAAAATCAGTTTATTTTGAGAAATGATTTTTTTTAAAAATATTTTTTTTTAAAAGTACTTTTGGTGAAAAACAGTTTGTGTTTGGCTAATTAATTTGAAAATTACTTCTAAGCAGCAATTTGTGTTTGGCGAAGCTTTTAAAAAGTACTTCTAAGTGTATTTTTCTCAAAAGTACTTATAAAAAAAGTGTTTCTTGAAAGAAGCTATTTTTTTCTACTTCTCTAAAACTGTTTCTGCTTCTACTCAAAAATATATTTTTTTTTTTCTAAATACTTGGCCAAACATGCTATTAATCTCTATGCACACGAAAATGTTGTATCAAGTACAACTATGTAAAGAAAAGTTAGTACAGCCAAGCGGTCAAAGATTTAAACGGATGATATTTGTACATTACTTTCTTGGGTAACTTACATGAAAATTACGACCTTTGGTCCAACCCACAATTATATAGGGCAATATTACTGATCTATATACAGTCAGACTTCTCTATAACAGTATTCCTATATAACAACACTTCACTATAAAAGTCAAGTTTTTCTGAAATCAATTTTTATGTTATGTTATAATATATGTTCTCTATAACAGAACTTCGTTATAATATCCAAAAATATTCGGAACAAACGAGACTGTTATAGATGTCACGACCCAAAATCCGTTAAAGGTCGCGATGGCACCGGACACCACTGTCAGGCAAACCAACACTAAATAGTTAATTAAATTCTCATTTTAATATTTTTGAAATCGTAAATTTACTTCAATATATCTAGTAAAAGATGAATTTACAAAATAAATAACAATATTTTTCCAATTTCAATACTGAACATCCCATAATCATCCCAGAACCCGGTGTCACAAGTGCATGAGCCTTTTCTAGAAATTTAAAATAAAATACAATAACTGTCCGGAATACAATTTGGAAAGGAAAGAAAATATAATACTCTGAATGAGACTCTGCTGGCTGCGGTACGTCGTATAGAATGCAGCTCACCTAAGTCCCCGCCATAATCGCGCCTCTGCACCCACAAGGCCGCTAAAGATATGTGTACCTGTACAAAACTGTGCAGCGAGTGTAGTATGAGTACGTAAATCAATGCGTACCCAATAGGTATCCCGCCTAACCCCAGAGAACTAGTGACGAGGGGTCGACTTCGACACTTACTATGGGCTATAAATAGGATATCAATGATATAATTAAGTATGGATTATATGAACGGTTACAAGCTCAATATTTTGAAGTAAGTAAGCAGTTCTTTTATAATTAAGAAATCTCCAAATTTATCTCCCATTATCTAACAATTTAACTCAGGCCGATAAGGCAATATCATTATTTATAACTTTCAAAGGAAGCAATACAAGCATGCACAAATCATTCCTAGGTCGTACGGCCCGATCCAACAAATATTTAAACTGTGCACTGCCATAGGGTCGAATGGCACGAACCATAGATGCATCTATTTAATCTGCCGAGGGATTCGGCCCGTTCCACAAAGATAAACATATTCAAACAGTCAATCAAGACTTCATCAAGGGGGAATTACCCAAGAAAATTGCAATTGCTCTTTTAACTGTCAAGAAATGATGTTTAGCTTTTTAGAAAGTTTATTTACCAAGTTCGATAGGATTTAAGCATTTTAAATTGACAACAAGGTTGCGAATATTACAAGTAGAGCATGCTTTTGGGTCCTAGATTACCCGGACTTAAGCATAATAGTAGCTACGCACGGACTCTCGTCACCTCGTGCGTACGTAATAGGAGAACATATTGATTTATTTTACCTATGGGGTAAATTTCCTCTTACAAGGTTAGAAAGGAGACTTACCTCGCTCCGAAGTTTCATAACTGGCTCCCAAGCCATTCCATCAACTCAAATCGATGCCTAACGCTCCAAAACTAGTCACTAAATGAGCAAATCCATAAATATATACTCTAATACTCATTATAATCCTATTTACAACAATTCCCAACTCCGTTCGAAAAGTCGATAAAATCATCCTCGGGCCCACGTGCCCGAATTCCGAAATTTTGGAAGTTAATCATTACCCATAACCCTATGAACTCAAATATATTATTTATTTCCAATTTCATGCCCAAATTCGTGGTCAAAATTCAAAATACCAAATTCTAGGTTTTCTATCAAAACCCCACAATTTCTACTAATTTCCATGTTTAAATTCTTAAACAAACCATGTATTTAACTTATACTAAGTGGGGATCACTTACCTTGAGTTGCTTGCTGAGAATCTCCCCTTGAAGCTCTTCAAAATCGCCCAAACCAAATAGAAATGGGAGAAAAATGGGTCAAGTCCCGTTTAAAAGAAACACGCAGCCCAGCCCAACCTTCGCACCCGCGGTGCCTTGGCCGCATCTGCGGTCCCGCACCTACGGAAATCCCATCGCAGGTGCGACTCCAGCTCGGCCTAACATTTTCGCACCTGCGTTCCATGCGGCGCATCTGCGCGACCGCTCCTGCGTTGCTCTCTTCGCACCTGCGCCTTCGCAGGTGCGCAAATCTTTTCGCTCCTGCGGTTCTCAGCAGCCTGTCCCTTTTTGCTTCTCCGAGCCATTTTCCCGTACCTACGGGCTTGCATCTGCGACCCACTTCATGCAGGTGCGGTTACACCAGATTCTCAGCTGCGTCAGCCTTTCTTCAAATTCCAAATTCGATCCGTAAACCACCCGGAATCCACCCGGGCCCTCAGGACCTTAACCAATTATACCAAAAACTGCGCCGGAGTTGTCCGCAATCACTGATTGGCACCTCGTGCACCTACCCGTGCTACCATAACTCAGTTGAGCACACTGGCTCGAGTAAATCTGAAGATTCCCCTTTTGTTTAGTCAAACTAGCCTTAGAGCCAAATTCCAACATCCGGAATCTCCTGCTAGGCCTGTTTCTAACATACGATCACTGTATCAATCACCACACGATGTACCAAAACATGAGATACCTTTGCTGAATTCACACCATGCACTGCATAATTCACATGACCATAATAACATCCTATGCTAACAATAGCCAAAATTCCGCGAACCTGATGTCCACAACACACCTCATGCCACATACATGTCCTGCTCCAACTCTTGAAATGCTGCTGCAGCGGAAAAGATGCGTAGAAATTTACAACTAACTGCCGAGTCGACCATTCGGTAAGTTTCTCCCCTTGACAAGAACATTACCTCATTCTAGACTGAATACCGATATTTACTATTTAACTACGCCTCATACCGATCTGATCACACTGACCCCAGGTCCAATAATCCTGTCTCTCCCAGTATAAGCTGCCCAGACAATAAGACACCTCAGACTCTGCCACAAATCTCATATGATGCCACAATGTGCTGACAAACTACAAACTTGAATGTGGTACATAAGGAAAACGAACCCTGGAAGGAACTACTCAACTTACGTAACTAACTAGACACCAGAAAAGGCGTTATGAACCTTCCTCAGAAAATGGAAAACAAAACACACAAAAATAGCTATAGGGGACTGTACTCAACATCACACTGTTGCTGCGCGCAACCCGATCCAAACATAAAATCTATATAAGGAGATACTTAGCGAGCTAGAATGCTCATTATTACAAAATACGCAAATATCGGCCACAAGCACGCTAAGTGCATAGTACCATCCCCGGGGAGACAGATAGCGCCATACGCTACAATACTCGAGCATAACTAAGGTGCGATATATGATCTGAATCTCGAGAGCCATAACGCTCACACAACACCATCGCTACGCGGAACCTCAACACATAGGAAATTTATCAAGCCGTTCCACAACTCACACGGCACAATATAGTATTACATGTAATAGCCGACGACGAAATAACATCCAACGTCCGAATACTCCTCTATAAGGAGCGCTATGTCGAAATGAACATATCCGGCCTAACATAGAGCCCATATTCACTTTTAACTCCATCCACAGACCTCAAAATGATTTGGATCGCACCGCACTAGGCTAATAACCTTTCAAGGGTCCATAATAACCCTTTTTCCCATAACACACGAGAACAACCATCATAACCGGAACAAACTTCCACAGTCCACAACCAAATGAACTGAGCGCCCTCCAAGCATAAATTTTTAAATTAGCGATATTACAACCCTCTTCATACTTGGTTTAAATCTTCAATCAATCAAGTGACTACATGTCACACTTATACAATCTTCCCGTGGGACATGCTCCCACGACTTTCCGCACTGGGTAACAAGTCTGCACGCCCATACCACCGACCACACTAATGCTGTGAATCAAATCAAGAATCCGCAATCAGTATGCCAAGCCTTTTAAACAAGACAACGATCGCAGGTGACGCCGGAGACAATACCAGCTTACTCTAACCATCTGAATCCTTTCTCGCTCATCCGATCTCTTGACATTCTTGTCGACACCGAACTTCAACCTTGATCCTCAACTTCCGAATCCTATGCCAATCACTGCACTTAATCCTACCAATGCACAAGAGTACAAGAATTTCATCTTAACCTCCGAACTACTAATAGGGTAACACTTCACCACATAGAACCCTTTTACTTAACTCATTCCAAGAGAACCATCTCGACACGCGACCGAATCCTTATATCTGCAGAAATACCAACCTCAAGTAGTGGTCTAAACCATCATAACCCATCCGGGATCTATCTGCACATAACAAGCCATAATACTCGAAAGCCTCCAAATAATATCAGTTATGGCGACTGTCAAACCTCGCACGTACCGTCACAAATCACATGAATAACCCAACACACTGAAGGAGATGATCATTGCCATCATTATGCTGATTCAACCATTGCTAACCAAACCCGACTTCTCCTAATTTACTCTGAATCTTCCTTAGAACTAACAACTACTCCTTTATCAATACAAAGAACTAAATTCGCACTCATCCTGAGTGACCCCATCTCACGAGACCCCATTGTCTCCAAAACCCACGAACCATCTCACACCCTCCTTGTGCGCACATCCGCATCTTCTACTGGTACACCCATTCTAATATTTCCTTTATGATTTCGAAGTTATTTTCTCCCATTCTTCCATTGCTACACTGCATACCGAAGATAACATAGAACGCTCCAAGTCACTTTTATAATCTGCTGTAACAACTCAATACTTAACCATACTACGAACTCGAAATCCTTAGGCACCACACTTTAACTTTTGAATCCACTAGGGCCGTTATTGAGAGTCACCCACTCTGACTTGGTCCCAAATATAATCAACTCCAAGGCTCTGCTAGCACATGATCACCCTCTCAAAGAAGCAACTGGACGAAGGATCTTCCTTGTAACTCGCCTCTACATGAAGCGGAAATCCTGAGTCCTCCCAAAGCCTGAGCATGAATCGGTAAGGCCAACTATAACACACATTCCTCAAATCGCTTGTTTCAAATTACCACTGATGTTCTCTTTTCTTAGTCGTAACAACCCATCAATATGCCAATAACCAGAAATCTTACAAATAGACGACCATGCAATCCAATTGTAGGCGGTGGGACTCTCCCACTTAACTTGAAGCTACTATTGCATAAAACTAAAACCCACCAAGATTCTTTCTTCATCGACGTGATCTAGCACAATCAACCCGCCAAATTCCTCAAAATCCTTCCATTAACCTTTAATAAACACTCTGAACCACTAGCCATATTTACATATTAAATCTCTTACAGGGTAGCCAGTAGAATGCTTCGTAGAAGCTTTATAAATCACCACGCGATCACTAACCTGCTCACAGGAGATAACCCACAAGTGGAAATTACATCCCGACATATTCCAATGTCACTGCGCTGGGTATAATTACTACGAAATCAGTAGATCATCCTGAGTCCGAGCTTATTCACCAGTTGCACCAGTTCGTTCACTCCTCCTGGACGTCAACTAAAGGTGCGACAATACATTCCAATCCAAAGTCATGTTATATCTTCTTTCATATAAAGCAACTCATTTCTGTTGTATCCAATCTCCCGTCGTATAATAGCTAATATTTCAAATTAAGTCCGTAGACCTAGTCACTACCCACCATGAATCCCAAATCACTCCAAACTTTCCTCAAGACGTGTAGCTATCCTACCCCGTAACCCATATGCTACCTTTCCACTCTCCCACTTTGGTCGAACTCACTCCTTTAAGTAACTACCCGACTCCTGTTCCTCACACTTGGCCTTCTATAAGTCTATCCACCGCTTGGCACCTCCCACATGTTCTTCCTTATCCTTCGCTGCCCAGTTGTTGCCTTAAATCAAAATCTATCTCTTTAGCACTTGAACCGATAGATCGCTACCAACTTTAAACCTTTCTGAAAATTATCTTTCTCGAGCCATCCATACCAGGAATGTCGATTCGATCGTGAACCTCTGCATACTGTGACCTCTGACAGCCGCTTTCTCGGCACCATTTATAATACTACCCCAAGGCGAATTGGAGACAACCATAACACCAGCGAACTTAACACATTATAACCAATCAAGGACGATGACGCCACATCACAGGTGAAGATTCTACCACGCTCGAAAATATCGAGTTCCGCTACTCCATCAACCCAAGTCTGAACATTCTTAGTTTGATTGCCTTTCCTCCGTCGGAAGTAACATACAAAATCTCTGAATCATGCACTGAGTAAACCTCATTTCAAGTCATTCACTGCCCCGAGACATAGGCAAGCATCCTATTATCACATCAATACTGTGCGATAATAACTCATGAGCATCATAGCAACCTGTGCATAGCCTCAAAGCTCTCATAAGTACAGCTACTGAGCTAAAAGTATAGAATATCCTTCCATAAGGCGACGACAATAGCCCAAACAACTACGTAGGGAGAAACATCCTACACCACATCTATAGTACCACTATAATTCCTCGATTCTCGATCGATAGCAAGTGCTTCACGTCGCATAAGATTGAATAGGAAGGAAATGAATGCATAAGCCTTAAAGGAATCAAATCGTATGATGAGGAATCAAGAAGGGAAGTGCTCCTAACAGCTCTGTAGCCTCTTGAAGATAAGTATAGACGTCTCCATACCGATCCGCAAGACTCTACTAGACTCGCTCATGAATCGAGAGACCTAAGTGAACCTAGTACTCTGATACCATGCTGTCATGACCCAAAATCCGTTAAAGGTCGCGATGGCGCCGGACACCACTGTCAGGCAAGCCAACACTAAATAGTTAATTAAATTCTTATTTTAATATTTTTGAAATCATAAATTTATTTTAATTTATCTAGTATAAGATGAATTTACAGAATAAATAACAATGTTTTTCTAATTTCAATACTGAACATCCTATAATCATCCCAGAACCCGGTGTCACAAGTGCATGAGTCTTTTCTAGAAATTTAAAATAAAATACAATAACTGTTCGGAATACAATTTGGACAGGAAAGAAAATACAATACTCTGAAGGAGACTCTGCTGGCTGTGATGCGTCATATAGAATGCAGCTCACCTAAGTCCCCGCCACAATCGTGCCTCTACGCCCACAAGGCCGCTAAACATATGTGTACCTGCACAAAAATATGCAGCAAGTGTAGTATGAGTACGTAAATCAACGCGTACCCAGTAAGTATCCCACCTAACCCCGGAGAACTAGTGACTTCGACACTTACTATGGGCTATAAATAGGATATCAATGATATAATTAAGTATGGATTATATGAACGGTTGCAAGTTCAATATTTTGAAGTAAGTAAGCAGTTCTTTTATAATTAAGAAATCTCCAAATTTATCTCCTATTATTTAACAATTTAACTCAGGCCGAGAAGGCAATATCATTATTTATAACTTTCAAGGCAAGCAATACAAGCATGCGCAAATCATGCCGAGGTCGTACGGGCCGATCCAACAAATATTTAAATTGTGCACTGCCAGAGGGTCGAATGGCGCGAACCATAGATGCATCTATTTAATCTGCCGAGGCGTTCGGCCCGTTCCACAAAGATAAACATATTAAAATAGTCAATAAAGACTTCATCAAGGGGGAATTATCCAAGGAAATGGCAATTGCTCTTTTAACAGTCAAGAAATGATGTTTAGCTTTTTAGAAAGTTTATTTACCAAGTTCGAAAGGATTTAAGCATTTTAAATTGACAACAAGGTTGCGAATATTACAGGTAGAGCATGCTTTTGTGTCCTAGACTACCCGGACTTAGCATAATAGTAGCTACACACGGACTCTCGTCACCTCGTGCGTACGTAGCCCCCACAAATAGGAGCACATATTGATTGATTTCACCTATGGGGTAAATTCCCTCTTACAAGGTTAGAAAGGAGACTTACCTCGCTCCGAAGTTTCATAACCGGCTCCCAAGCCATTCAATCAACTCAAATCGATGCCCAACGCTCCAAAACTAGTCAACAAATGAGCAAATCCACAAATATATACTCTAATACTCATTATAATCCTATTTACAACAATTTCCAACTTCGTTCGAAAAGTGGATAAAATCATCCTCGGGCCCACGTACCCGGATTTGGAAATTTTCGAAGTTAATCACTACCCATAACCTTATGAACTCAAATATATGATTTATTCCCAATTCTATGTCCAAATTCGTGGTCAAAATCCAAAATACCAAATTCTAAATTTTCTACCACAACCCCCACAATTGCTGCTAATTTTCATGTATAAATTCTTATACAAACCATGTATTTAACTTATACTAAGTGGGGATCACTTACCTTGAGTTGCTTGCTGAGAATCGCGCCTTGAAGCTCTTCAAAATCGCCCAAACCAAATAAAAATGGGAGAACAATGGGTCAAGTCCCGTTTAAACGAAACACACAGCCCATCCTGACCTTCACACCTGCGGTGCCTTGGCCGCATCTGCGCTCCCGCACCTGTGGAAATCCCATCGCAGGTGCGGCTCAACCTCGGCCCAACATTTTCGCACCTGCGTTCCATGCGGCACATCTGCGCATCCGCTCCTGCGGTTCTCAGCAGCCTGTCCCTTTCCGCTTCTCCGAGCCATTTTCCCGCACCTGCGGGCTCGCATCTGAGGCCCACTTCATGCAGGTGCGGTTACAGCTGATTCTCAGCTGCTTCAGCCTTTCTTCAAATTCCTAATTCGATCCGTTAACCACCCGAAATCCACCCGGGGCCCTCGGGACATTAACCAATTATACCAACACGTTCCAAAACACATTACGAACTTAGTCGAGCCTTCAAATCATGTCAAAATACGTCGAATTCATGAATCGCACCCCATTCCAAGCTTAATGAACTTTAGAATTTTAACTTCTACATTCGATGCCGAAATATAGCAAATCACGTCCGATTGACCTCAAATTTTGCACACGAGTCACATTTTACATTACGGACCCACTCCAGCTCCCGGAATCGGAATCCGACCCTAATATCAAAAAGTCCACTTCCGGTCAAAGTTATCAAAAACTTTCAATTTCCTAACTTTCACCAAATGACTCCAAAATGACCTACGGACCTCCAAATCCACTTCCGGACACGATCCCAATACCGGAATCACCTTACGGAGCTATTCTTAGACTCAAAATTCCAAACGAACATCGATAATATTGAAATGCACTTCAACCCAAATTTATGAAATTCTTGCAAAATGCTAACTTCCAAAATAGGTGCCGAGACGCTCCCGGGGGATCCAAAACCCGATCCGAACATATGCCCAAGTCCGAAATCATCATACGAACATGCTGGAATCTTCAAATCCCGATTCCGAGGCCGTTTACTCTACAATCCAATCTTAGTCAATTCTTCCAACTTAGAGCTTTCGAAATGAGAATTGCCTTTCCAAACCAACTCCGAACTTCCCGAAATTCAATCCCTACCACGTGTACAAGTCATAATACCTGAAGTGAAGCTGCTCATGGCCTCAAACCGCCGAACGACGCGCTAGAGCGCAAAATGATCGGTCGAGTCGTTATATTCTCTCCCACTTAAACATACGTTCGTCCTCGAACGTGCTAAGAACTGTGTTGGAGTTGTCCGAAATCACTGATTGGCACCTCGTGCACCTACCCGTGCTACCCCAACTCAGTTGATCACACTGGCTCGAGTAAATCTGAAGATTCCCCTTTTGTTTAGTCAAACTATCGTTAGAGCCAAATTCTAACATCCGGAATCTCCTGCTAGGCTTGTTTCCAACATATGATCACTGTATCAATCACCACACGATGTACCAAAACATGAGATACCTTTGCTGAATTCACACCATGCACCGCATAATTCACATAACCATAATAACATCCTCTGATAACAATAGCCAAAATTCCGCGAACCTGATTTCCACAACATACCTCATGCCACATACATGTCCTGCTCCAACTCTTGAAATGCTGCCACAGCGGAAAGGATGCATAGAAATTAACAACCAACTACCGAGTCGACCATTCATTAAGTTTCTCCCCTTGACAAGAACATTACCTCATTCTGGACTGAATACCAATATTTACTCTTTAACTACGCCTCATACCGATCTGATCACACTGACCCCAGGTCCAATAATCCCGTCTCTCCCAGTATAAGCTGCCCAGGCAATAAGCCACCTCAGACTCTGCCACAAATCTCATATGATGCCACAATGTGCTGACAAACTACAAACTTGAATGTGGTACATAAGGAAAACGAACTCTGGAAGGAACTACTCAACTTACGTAACTAACTAGACACCAGAAAAGGCGTTATGAACCTTCCTCAGAAAATGGAAAACAAAACACACAAAAATAGCTATAGGGGACTGTACTCAACATCACACTGTTGCTGCGCGCAACCTGATCCAAACATAAAATATATATAAGGAGATACTTACCGAGCTTGAATGCTCATTATTACAAAATACCCAAATATCGGCCACAAGCACGCTAAGTGCATAATACCATCCCCGGGGAGATAGATAGCGCCATACGCTACAAAACTCGAGCATAACTAAGGTGCGATATATGATCTGAATCTCGAGAGCCATAACGCTCACACAACACCATCGCTACGCGGAACCTCAACACATAGGAAATTTATCAAGCCGTTCCACAACTCACACGGCACAATATAGTATTACATGAAATAGACAACAACGAAATAACATCCAACGTCCGAATACTCCTCCATAAGGAGCGCTATGCAGAAATGAACATATCCGGCCTGACATAGAGCCCATATTCACTTTTAAATCCATCCACAGACCTCAAACCGATTCGGATCGCACCGCACTAGGCTAATAACCTTTCAAGGGTCCATAATAACCCCTTTTCCCATAACACACGAGAACAACTATCATAACCGGAACAAACTTTTACAGTCCACAACCAAATGAATAGAGCGTCCTCCAGGCATAAATTTTCAAATTAGCGATATTACAACCCTCTTCATACTTGGTTTAAATCTTCAATCAATCAACTGACAACATGTCACACTTATACAATCTTCCCGTGGGACAGGCTCCCACGACTTTCCGCATCGGGTAACAAGTCCGCACGCCCATACCACCGGCCACACTAATGCTATGAATCAAATCAAGAATCCGCAATCAGTATGCCAAGCCTTTTACACAAGACACCGATCTCAGGTGACGCCGAAGACAATACCAGCTTACTCTAACCATCTGAATCCTTTCTCGCTCATCCAAGCTCTTGCCATTCTTGTCGACACCGAACTTCAACCTTGATCCTCAACTTCCGAATCCTATGCCAATCACTGCACTTAATCCTGCCAATGCACAAGAGTACAAGAATTTCATCTTAACCTCCGAACTACTAATAGGGTAACACTTCACCACATAGAACCCTTTTACTTAACTCATTCCAAGAGAACCATCTCGACACGCGACTGAATCCTTATATCTGCAGAAATACCAACCTCAAGTAGTGGTCTAAACCATCATAACCCATCCGGGATCCATCTGCACATAACAAGACATAATACTCGAAAGCCTCCAAATACGATCATTTATGGCGACTGTCAAACCTCGCACGTACCGTCACAAATCACATGAATAACCCAACACACTGAAGGAGATGATCATTGCCATCATTATGCTGATTCAACCATTGCTAACCAAACCCGACTTCTACTAATTTACTCTGGATCTTCCTTAGAACTAACAACAACTCCTTTATCAATACAAAGAACTGAATTCGCACTCATCCTGAGTGACCCCATCTCACGAGACCACATTGTCCCCAAAACCCACGAACCATCTCACACCCTCCTTGTGCGCACATCCGCATCTTCAACTGGTACACCCATTCTAATATTTCCTTTACGATTTTGAAGTTAGTTTCTCCCATTCTTCCATTGCTACACCACATACCGAAGATAACATAGAACACTCCAAGTCACTTTTATAATCCGCTGTAACAACTCAATACCTAACCATACTACGGACTCGAAATCCTTAGGCACCACACTTTAACTTTTGAATCCACTAGGGACGTTATTGAGAGTCACCCACTCTAACTTGGTCCCGAATATAATCAACTCCAAGGCTCTGCTAGCACATGATCACCCTCTCAAAGAAGCAACTAGATGAATGATCTTCCTTGTAACTCGCCTCTACACGAAGCAGAAATCCTAAGTCTTCCCAAAGCCTGAGCATGAATCGGTAAGGCCAACTATAACACACATTCCTCAAATCGCTTGCTCAAATTACCACTGATGTTCTCTTTCCTTAGTCGTAATAACCCATCAATATGCCGATAACCAGAAATCTTACAAATAGACGACCATGCAATCCAACTGTAGGCGGTGGGACTCTCCCACTTAACTTGAAGCTACTATTGCATAAACCTGAAACCCACCAGGATTCTTTTTTCATCGACGTGATCTAGCACAATCAACCCGCCAAAATCCTCAAAATCCTTCCATTAACCTTTAATAAATACTCTGAACCACTAGCCATATTTATATATTAAATCTCTTACAGGGTAGCTAGTAGAATTCTTCGCAGAAGCTTCATCAATCACCACACGACCGCTAACCTGCTCACAGGAGATAACCCACCTGTGGAAATTACATGCCGACATATTCCAACGTCACTGCACTGGGTATAATTACTACGAAATTAGTAGATCATCCTGAGTCCGAGCTTATTCACCAGTTGCACCAGTCCGTTCACTCCTCCTGGACGTCAACTAAAGGTGCGACAATACATTTCAATCCAAAGTCATGTTATATCTTCTTTCATATCAAGCAACTCATTTCTGTTGTATCCAATCTCCCATCGTATAATAGCTAATATTTCAAATTAAGTCCGTAGACCTAGTCACTACCCACCATGAATCCCAAATCACTCTAAACTTTCCTCAAGATGTGTAGCTATCCTACCCCGTAACCCATATGCTACCTTTCCACTCTCCCATTTTGGCCGAACTCACTCTTTTAAGTAACTACCCGACTCCTGTTCCTCACACTTGGCCTTCTATAAGTCTATCCACCGCAAGGCACCTCCCACATGTCCTTCCTCATCCTTCGCTGCCCAGTTGTTGCCTTAAATCAAAATCTATCTCTGTAGCACTTGAACCGATAGATCGCTACCAACTTTAAACCTTTCTGGAAATTATCTTTCTCGAGTCATCCATACCAGGAATGTCGATTCGATCGTGAACCTTTGCATACTGCGACCTCTGACAACCGCTTTCTCAGCACTATTTATAATACTACCCCAAGGCGAATTGGAGAAAACCATAACACCAGCGAACTTAATACATTACAACCAATCAAGGACGATGACGCCACATCACAGGTGAAGATTCCACCATGCTCGAAAATATCGAGTCCCGCTACTCCATCAACCCAAGTCTGAACATTCTTAGTTCGTTTGCCTTTCCTCCGTCGGAAGTAACATACAAAATCTCTGAATCATGCACTAAGTAAACCTCCTTTCAAGTCATTCACTACCCTAAGACATAGGCAAGCATCCTATTATCACATCAATACTGTGCGATAATAACTCATGAGCATCATAGCAACCTGTGCATAGCCTCAAAGCTCTCATAAGTACAGCTACTGAGCTGAAATGATAGAATATCCTTCCACAAGGCGACGACAATAGCCCAAACAACTACGCAGGGAGAAACATCCCACACCACATCTGTAGTACCACTATAATTCCTCGATTCTCGATCGATAGCAAGTGCATCACATCGCATAAGATTGAATAGGAAGGAAATCAAGGCATAAGCCTTAAAGGAATCAAATCGCATGATGAGGAATCAAGAAGGGAAGTGCTCCTAACAGCCCTGTAGCCTTCGAAGATAAGTACAGACGTCTCTGTACCGATCCGCAAGACTCTACTAGACTCGCTCATGAATCGAGAGACCTAAGTGAACCTAGTACTCTGATACCATGCTGTCATGACCCAAAATCCGTTAAAAGTCGCGATGGCGCCGGACACCACTGTCAGGCAAGCAAACACTAAATAGTTAATTAAATTCTCATTTTAATATTTTTGAAATCGTAAATTTATTTCAATTTATCTAGTAAAAGATGAATTTACAGAATAAATAACAATGTTTTTCCAATTTAAATACCGAACATCCTATAATCATCCCAGAACCCGGTGTCACAAGTGCATGAGTCTTTTCTAGAAATTTAAAATAAAATACAATAACTGTCCGGAATAAAATTTGGACAGGAAAGAAAATACAATACTCTGAAGGAGAATCTGCTGGCTGCGATGCGTCATATAGAATGCAGCTCACCTAAGTCCCCGCCACAATCGTGCCTCTGCGCCCACAAGGCCGCTAAACATATGTGTACCTGCACAAAAATGTACAGCAAGTGTAGTATGAGTACGTAAATCAACGCGTACCCAGTAAGTATCCCGCCTAACCCCGGAGAACTAGTGACTTTGACACTTACTATGGGCTATAAATAGGATATCAATGATATAATTAAGTATGGATTATATGAACGGTTGCAAGTTCAATATTTTGAAGTAAGTAAGTAGTTCTTTTATAATTAAGAAATCTCCAAATTTATCTCCCATTATTTAACAATTTAACTCAGGCCGAGAAGGCAATATCATTATTTATAACTTTCAAGGCAAGCAATACAAGCATGCGCAAATCATGCCGAGGTCGTACGGGTCGATCCAACAAATATTTAAATTGTGCACTGCCAGAAGGTCGAATGGCGCGAACCATAGATGCATCTATTTAATCTGCCGAGGCGTTCGGCCCGTTCTACAAAGATAAACATATTAAAATAGTCAATCAAGACTTCATCAAGGGGGAATTATCCAAGGAAATGGCAATTGCTCTTTTAACAGTCAAGAAATGATGTTTAGCTTTTTAGAAAGTTTATTTGCCAAGTTCGTAAGGATTTAAGCATTTTAAATTGACAACAAGGTTGCGAATATTACAAGTAGAGCATGCTTTTTCGAACTTGCGTTCCATGCGACGCATCTGCGCGTCCGCTCCTGCGTTGCTCTCTTCGCACCTGCGCCTTCGCAGGTGCGCAAATCTTTCCGCTTCTGCGGTTTTCAGCAGCCTGTCCCTTTCCGCTTCTCCAAGCCATTTTCCCGCACCTGCGGGCTCGCATCTGCAGCCCACTTCCTGCAGGTGCGGTTACACCAGATTCTCAGCTACTTCAGCCTTTCTTCAAATTCCAAATTCGATCCGTTAACCGCCTGGGGCCCTCGGGACCTTAACCAATTATACCAACACGTCTCAAAATACATTACGAACTTAATCGAGCCTTCAAATCACATCAAACAACGTCGAATTCATGAATCGCACCCCATTCCAAGCTTAATGAACTTTAGAATTTCAACTTCTACATTCGATGCCGAAACATATCAAATCACGTCCGATTGACCTCAAATTTTGCACACGAGTCACATTTGACATTACGGACCCACTCCAACTTCCGAAATCAGAATCCGACCCTAATATCAAAAAGTCCACTTCCGGTCAAACTTCTCGAAAACTTTCAATTTCCTAACTTTCACCAAACGACTCCAAAATGACCTACGGACCTCCAAATCCACTTCCGGACACGATCCTAATACCGGAATCACCGTACGGAGCTATTCTTAGACTCGGAATTTCAAATGGACATCGATAATATTGAAATGCACTTCAACCCAAATTTATGGAATTCTTCCAAAATGCTAACTTCCAAAATAGGTGCCGAAACGCTCCTGGGGCATCCAAAACCTGATTCGAACATACGCCCAAGTCCGAAATTATCATACGAACCTGCTGGAACCTTCAAATCCCGATTCCGAGGCCGTTTACTCTAAAATCCAATCTTAGTCAATTCTTCCAACTTAAAGCTTTCGAAATGAGAATTTTCTTTCCGAACCAACTTTGAACTTTCCGAAATTCAATTCCGACCACGCGTACAAGTCATAATACTTGAAGTGAAGCTGCTCATGGCCTCAAACCACCGAACGATGCGCTAGAGCTCAAAATGACCGGTCGGATCGTTATAATAGAGAGGTTTGACTCTATCAGTAAACAATTAAGCAACTTCCGAACTTGCCTAATTTGCAAACGAAACTTGTTTTGTTCAAATTATTTGTGTATAAAACGTCCAAATTTTGTTAAATGACTTTAACACCCTTTGACTGAATAAAGGGGTCTTTTTCTACTATTGAACTTCAGCTTTTCCAATGTGTACAAAGTATCAGCCACTAAAATGTACGTATATCTGTGTTACCTTTCATGTCCTTCTGCCATTTTTGAATATACAAACATATACAGTAGTTTGCTGTATGCTATAACAAGAAATGAAAAATACAAATCAACAAGAATATCAAAATTTATACTCCACTTAAACTTAACCAGCGACTGGAATTTGAGAAGAAATCTCAAATATTGGCTGAGACGAAAAACTTGTACACACCTTATTCTTGGGTAAATTCGGGAAAATGGCGACTTCTGATCCACCCCACGAACATAGAGCAGTATTACTAATTTGCATAGTAATAATCGAACTTGGTATAGCTACAAATGACACGCTTACCATTTATAATTTATTTACATGTCTCTTCTTTTCATAGTTGATATAGTGATCTTCTCTGGTCTTCTAAGTTAACTTAACTTGATACTTTATAATTTGTACATTCAATGCACATAGCAAAGTCTATTTTCTCGTATATAGATAGAAGACTGAGGGGTCGTTTGGTTCATGGGATAAGGTCGGATCAAGTGGTATAAAATTTATCCCATGTTTAGTTTGAGGTATTAATTAAACTCGGTATAAAATTATACCACAAATTAGGATTAAATTATCCCATCTCCTAGGTGGGCCGGGATAAAGTTATGAAATGATCAGATTATCCTTCTTCCCTTTTCACTGCAACCTATATGAGGCTTAATCAGATTTTGCATTTTTGAGGACTTGATTTCCAGTGCACAACTAGTGTTGAGGCTTCTCTTTGTCATTCTAATATGCACTGTTATCATCTTGATTCTAGTTTACATATGTGTAGTGAACGATTTTCTAAGCCACTAAAATATTCAAGTTAGAATGAAATTTCCTCTCAGCCATTGCTGAACATGATGAGGAAGGCAAATACTGGAGGGGGTGGGCAGCACATGCAAGGAACAAATTCGAGCAAGACGAATGGAACAAGAGAAATTCCACAAATAGCGGATTCAAAAAAATTTCGAAGCATCAATGTCCTGCAAGGGATATTGCCACTAGATCTTAGTCAATCAACTACCGATGAAGAGGAATTAGGGATTCAATCGGCAATTAACAGAAATGGCGAAGGGAAGCAGGGAGAGGGGCACAAATCATGGGCAGACATGGTTGAGGATGATGAGAAGACAACGGGACAAAATGCAGAGGAGAATAAAGAGGTAAGCCCTAAATTATGGAGCAAAATAATTGCAAATCCAATTGTAAAAGGTTTAGACCTTACTCCTCAGGCACAGGACAATCTCAATGTGAAAATCACAATGGAGGATATCAAGGAGGAAATTGAGTACTGAAACTCGGCAGTAGTGTGTTTTCTGTTGGGTTTCAATCCACCACAAACAGTTATGGCCGAGTACTTTCAAAGGATATGGGGATCACTAGGAATAGACAAGATAGCACAAATCAATTGAGGTGTGTTGATGGTAAGATTTCACAGTATTGAAAGCAGGATCAAGGTGATTGAGGACGAGTCCAGATGTTCGACAGAAAGCCAGTAGTGGTGAAGCCATGGAGCCCTAACATGGATATGAAAAAAGAGACAGTTGAGCTGATCCCTGTGTGGATTAGGTTCAATGGGTTGGATATCAAATATTAGGGACAAGCTGTTTTAACAAAATTAGCAGGATTAGTGGGTAAACCACTGAAAGATGATCGAGCAATCATACATAAGGAAAGACTAACAAATGCTCGAGTGCTAGTTGAGGGAAAGCCACACCAGAAAGACCCAAATACCATCATGTTTGAGGATGAGCGAGGTAGGATTGTTGAACAAGAGGTGTTATATGAATGGAAACCTATACTATGTGACAAATGCAAAAATTTTGGTCATAAAATGCAAGAGTGCAGGAAGTTTATTAAGGAAGAAAAGGAGAAATTAGTAAGCAAACAAGCTCAGCAGGATACACGTGGAACAGAGATGCAGAAACAAGGGGAAAAGAAGATTGAAAATCCTCAGCAGGAGGAGGGACAAGGTCAAAAACAATAAACATGAGGACAAAGAAGTAATAGAAGTACAGGACATGGGATAACCAAGCAACTACCTCTAGTGCAAGGACTGTGCTGAACCAAACTAATAAACCAAGGATGGAAAAAGCAGGGGATGGAATACACAAGGGAATTACTATTAGAATAGGGAACTCATTTGCAACATTGGGAGAGCACCAACATGAGGATGAAGTAACAACAAGAGGAACTATGGTAGGGGACAAGAATCATACTGGAAAAGGGTGTTAGATGGCCCTAGGAAAGGGGCATGATGGGGGCAACCCCAGTTCAAATGGATAGAATCAGTTTCTGGAATGCCAGGGGACTAATAAACCACATAAATAGAAGGAAATGAATCTATTTATGAACAATCAAACAATAGGTTTATCTAGTCTCCTGAAAACTAAGATTAAGAGAGCTAAGGCACAACAAGCTGCTCTTAATCTATGCAATTGGTGGTCCTTTACCATGAATTTGGCAAAACATCCGGGTGAAAGAATATGGATTGTATGGAAACCATTAGTCTATGATGTAAATATAACAATGGTTACTGAGCAACTAATACATTGCATGGTTCAGCATAGAGGAACAAGGAGGCAGTTTAATTCCACAATAATATATGGCTTCAATAATCAGAGTATGACGAGGTAGCTATGGGAAGATATCAAGAGCATACATCAAATGGTGAATGGTCCTTGGGCACTAATGGGAGATTTCAACAGCATTCTGAATACAAAGGAATGAATGGGAAGCTCAGTCACTATGGCAGAGATTAGGGAATTTCAAAAGTGTGTGGAGGAATGTTCTATGCAAGACTTGATATCATTAGGTGCATACTATACATAGAGTAATAAACAACCATGACATAGTAGAGTAATGAGCAAAATAGACATAGTGCTTGTCAATTATGAGTGGATGACAAAATTGCCTGCATTTGAAGTTCATTATATGAATCTAGGATTGTATGATCACTCCCAGGCATCATCAACTGGGAGGGGGATGTACAAAAGGTGAGCAGAAGCTTCAATACTTCAACATGTGGAGCATGGCCTGGGATTTTAAATCAAGAATAAAAGAAGGACGGAGGACAAATAAGCAAGAGACACAAATGTACCAGCTGGTAGGGAAGTTACATAAGATTAAAAGTACTCTTAAGGGAATCAACAAAGATAGATTTAGTAATGTTGAAAAGAGAGCAGATGAAGCACTAGACCTTTTTCAGAACTGTCAAAGCAGAGTTCATAAAGATCCTAATAATGCAGCACTCATCAATGAAGAATAAGATTTACTAGAGATGTAGTAAATGGAAGAAAGCAGGAGACTTATTCCCGCAACAGAGGACTAAGGTTCAATGTCTTATACAAGGGAATCAAAACACCAAGTTCTTCCATGGAATGTTGAAAGCTTGAAGGAATAGTAATAGAAGTTTTCACATCAAGGATATGCATGGGATGGAAATAAATGATCCAGTGCAGATATCTGATGCATTTATAGAATTCTACGCTGATATGCTGGGTAGGAAAATGGAAGATAGAGTCCATGTAAAAAGCCAACTAATAAAGCAAGGGCCTACAGTAAGGGAGGAGCAAAGGAATGAGCTAGAGGCAGAGTTTACATCAGCAGAGGTGAAGCAAGCTTTATGGGCTATCTCAGGGGATAAAGCCCCTAGACCGGATGGTTTTGGTAGCCCATTCTATAAAGACTGCTGGGATATTGTGGGTAATGATGTGATAAATGGGGTCTTGGAATTTTTTAGAACTGGCAGACTGCTCTATATAGTAAACAATACAGTGATAACTCTAATCCCCAAGAGTACACTTGCTGATGCGGTGGGTGATTATAGGCCAATTTCATGTTGTAATACAATATACAAAGTGATCTCGAAGATGATGTGCAATAGGATAAAAAAAGGTACACCCTAGGATAATCTCTAATAACCAGAGTGCCTTTGTGGCAGGAAGAAATATAGTACATAATATTTTGATTTGTCAAGACTTAGTGAGACTATATAAAAGGAAGAATACTACTAGGAGCTGTTAATAAAAGTTGACCTACAGAAGGCATATGACACTGTGGAGTGGGGGTTTGTTGAAGAGATGTTGCATGCTCTTAACTTCACTCAGAGGTTCATAAAGTGGATTATGACTTGTATCCCCTCTACCCATACACTATAGCAGTGAATGGAGGAGTGTATGGTAGCATTAATGGTAAATGTGGTCTAAGACATGGAGATCCAATATCCCCGCTCCTACTTGTAATTTGTATGGAGTACCTATTCAGAATCATAAAATGGATAACTGATCAAAAAGGGTTCCAATATCATACAAAGTGCAGAGGTCTCAAGTTGAATCATCTATGTTTTGCAGATGATGTCCTATTCTTCTGCAAAGGTGAATGGAAGTCGGTGGAATTAATCTTGTGTAGGCTAAAAACATTCTCACAAACTTCAGGATTGAATAAAAATGCAGCTAAATCAAATATCTATAGTGCGAATATGGAGGAACAATGCCTCAAGGATATCTGCGAGCTTACAGGGTACCAAAGAGGGACATTACCTTTTAGGTATTTGGGTGTACCAATCTCTTCCAAGAAACTATCAACAACAAATTGAGAAATGCTAGTGGAAAAATTGGCAAACAAAGTTAGAACATGGGGTATTAGAAATCTGTCCTATGCTGGAAGGGTATTATTGGTGAATGCAATGCTGATGCAAGTACAAATATACTAGGCATCTATATTCATTCTACCAAAAAAGGTGCTAAAGAGCATAACAACTATATGCAGAAGTTTCCTATGAGAAGGGAAAGAACTCAACGAAACTGTCATTAGTGGCCTAGGACATTGTTGTGTAGACCAAAGAGACAAGGTGGACTTGGGATAACTGATTGCTTAATATGGAATGAAGCAGCAATGGTGAAATACGTATGGAATATAACTAACAAGGAGGACAATCTTTGAGTAAAATGGGTCAACCACATGTACATAAAGAATCAATCATGGTGACAATACTCCCCCCGGCTGATAGTTGCTACTACTGGAAGAAAATCTTCTCTATCAAAGATAAATTTGTTGATGGTTTTATTAATAATGGCCGGCTAAAATAAGGGGGCAAATACTCTGTGAGAAGTGGATATCATTGGTGCAAAGATGATGCAGAGGAAAAACCATGGTATCGAGGGGTATGGAGTAGGATGAATGTGCCTAAACACAGCTTCACTAGCTGGCTTGCCATGCATAGGAAGCTACTTACGAAGGATAGACTACTGAGGTTGAAAATAAGCCAAGAAAGACGGTGCGTGATATATGGAAGTCAACCAGAGATAGTGGAACACTTATTCTTTGAGTGCAAACTCTCATAAGCATGCCTACAAATGCTGCTGGAATGGGTGCAAAGAGAGACAACAAAACATTATCTCAAGGGGATTTGGAGAAGATCAATAAGAGGAATCAAAGGGAAGAAATGCAGGGAGTTTATTACAGCAGTAATTGCAGCGTTGATATACAAGATTTGGTGGGCAAGGAATGAAGCATTATGAAACCAAAGAGTCCCTACACCGAGGATCATATGTGCACAGGTCCAACAAAAATATAAGGTTAGAGTAGTGCCTTTGTTAAACAAGAAATGTAGTAGGAAGGAAAGGGAATTGATAGATCAACTGTATAGAAAACAATGACAATCGAAGGTATAGAAAAATAGAGATAGAAAGATAGAATAGGGAGTGAGAACTAAGAAAGAGAGGAGGAACAGATAGGGGCACTTGTATGCCGGGACAAGATATTGTACAGTTTTTTTATTGTAAATAAAGTTTTCTGTTTCACCAAAAAAAATATTCAAGGTTAAAATTGTAAACAAAAATTTATCCAGCTTTCAAACAAATACATATTTTGGATTATATATTATATATCCTATTTTTTATCCAATGTACCAAACGAAGTATATAGCACTACATAATTCCGGTATTATTAATCTCAGGATAACTTTGTCCACGAACCAATCGACCCCGAGTGATTTATTACTTTGGGGATTTCTCATCGACGTATGGACTTACTTGCCTGTAAACTAATCTTTATGCTCTGATCTAGGCTTAGCCATCAATTCAACCAAGTTTCCCTGTGTTGAGGATGATTAGACTAGGTGTAGTAAATTTCTTGTTTCACCAACAAAAAGCCACAACTCAAATTCTGTGCATGTCCTCATCTTATATTCTCCAATTAACTTATAGCTTCTCGTTTTAAAATTTACATGCGGTTATCTTTTTAATTTAAGTATAATATTCTTTCCCTTTCTGCAAATAGGGATTATAAAAGATGGATATCTCATTTTCTCATGTTCTTTGTATTTGACATCCTTAATTATCCTTGTGTCTTTAATAGTTACCCCTTAATCTATTTGTTTTATTGAAAAACTATATATAAACTCGTTTGCTTTATAAAGGACGAAACAAGAAGTATATGGGGAAAAAAACAAAAAGAAGCCTAGGTATGGAAATATTGAGGAGAATGAGGAGGAGTAAGCAGGGGCAAACTATTCCTTAGTTGCTTAAATGAAACAACTACCTGACTTACTAATTAATCCACTTTATAACAAGACTCGACCCCTGTAATAAATAGTGGTGGTAAAATAGATTTAAAAATATTTATTCATTCATATTATTTACTAAAAAATTGGTTGGATTATAAACTTTTTAAAAACGGGTTAAATATGAATAAGAACCATAGTCGACTTAGCTTTATCAGCAGGTTTGATTGACGATGAAACTAAATTGCAAGGAATTTAAAGGCTGAGAACACATGAGTTTTATACTGGTTCAATACCTGTGTGGTACCTACATCCAGTTCCCTTGGGTCACAGGGGTTCTCTTAGATCTTCAATGATTGGTTACAGTAGCAGTGGTTTTATGGATCGTTTACCACCAACGATTTTCAGCAATAATATTTTATAAACTTGACACAACTCTTGTTTTGCTTCCTAACACTTCCTATCTTTTGAGACACTAGTAAACTTAGGAATACAGTGTTTGTGCTAAGAATTAGGAAGACATAGAAAACAGTGGTAAGTTGCGTAGTTGAATTCTTGAGTCTATCAATCTTCTTATACGAGAGTCTTGAGTAGCCATTGCAGATTGACCCTTGATTGAGGCACAAAATATTCTAAGAGTCTTGACCCAAAGGGCACCTCTGAATCCTGCTCAAGAGATGGACTAGATTCATTTACGTCCTTCCTTTTCGTATTCATAATCAGGGGAGTGATTTGTGGCTTGACTTGGTCGATCAATCTTCAGAATTTTCAGATTCCAAATCAATCCTTGAAGTAGGGACTGTCTTCCTATAGGGATTGCACTTGATCTTGTTTCCTTTTTAATGACCTTGACATCCTTTGATTTAGCATTATCCTTGTTGCATTTGATCTTGTTTCCTTTATGATATCTTTAACATATTGATTTCCTTTGATTTAGTAATTCCCTCCTAATTTCCTGCAATTAAATAGATACAGTTGGACTTGCATTATTGTCATCATTGAAACTTAGGTGTAACAGTAAAGACTCAAATTTGGGGTTCCTCAAGCTTGTCAGACTAAGAATTCTTCCAAAAGTGATCATATTTAAAAAAATATGGATAATACAGTTATCCATATTGTATGTCGGTTAACCTATTTTGTATCCGTATTAAATATGGGCTGGATCGGATCATTCATCCGTTTTTATATTACTCATTTTCACCCGCCCATATTCAAGACGACCTGCCCATTTGCCACCCCTAGTAATAGAGTAGCATTTGAGAAGAGTGTTTGGCATGGATTTTGCATAGAATGAAGTGCAGATTGGCTTTCAGATCAGAATATTAGCACCTTTATCGTCCCATGCAATCCACTCCTTTCTCACTGTAATTCATATACTCTCTCCGTTCCAGTTTATGTGAACATATTTCCTTTTTTATTCGTTTCGAAAAGAATGATTTTTTTTTAAAACTTAAAAACAATTTAACTTAAACTTTCAATATTACCTTTGATGAGAAACTTTTATAGTCACACAAATACTCTACCATGTTTAACACCATAGGCTTCAAAAGAATTATTACCACACAAATATTATGTCTTATTAGGATCACAAGTTTTAAATTTTTTTTTTCTAAACTTCGTACCCAATTAAATAAGTTCACATAAGTTAGAACAGAGAGAGTAGCAATTATTATTGAATCCATCATAAAATGAACCATTGTATAGTTTTTTACCAAAAAAACAGTAGGTTAAGAGTATACAATTTAAAAAGAGACATTTACCTGTATATACTATATTATAAACTTATTTACCCTTACTAGAAGAGGTTATCACTTACTTATATTATTAGCATATAAAATTTACTATTTATATACAAAATAATGTATTAAATTCCAATCTTACTCATTTTCTCTCCCTCTTCTTCCTATCCTAAATTCAAATAGGATAGTTATTTGCTGCAACATAAAAGTTTCACCAAACAGCTTCCAGTAACATTCCAACCAAGTAATACCACCAATTGGGTTAGCTAAGCTTAGAATTTACAAGAAGAATCTTTAGCTTAAACTTTATAAGTACAATTACCATAATTACTCAACTGTAATTATGCCACAATTTCGCTTAATCATTGCTACTATCAGCACTAGTTTCCTCTGCATTTGTATCAGCTACGGTCTTCTTTTTGGACAATCCAAAACCTTGTGCATAATTCCCCCTTTGCATAATAAAATTAAAATTGAAACCTTATCAAATAATAACCCCTCTAAATTAAGAAAGCGTCTTATACATGAAACTGAAAACCTTAAGTACGTTGAGCTAGAAGTCTAATTAATGCTCCCTCAATTCCAGTTTATGTGAACCTATTTCTTTTTTAGTCCGTTAAAAAAAGAATGATCAATTTCTGAATTTGGAAACAATTTAGCTCAAACTTCCAATTCTACCCTTAATGGGAAGCTTTTATAACCACACAAATATTTCGGACCCCTTTTTGACTTGTTTAGGATCACAAGTTCCAAAAGTCTTTATTTTTTCTTAAACTCCGTGTCCAATCAGACATGTTCACATAAATTGGAACGGAACGAGTAACACATTCCTAAACTCTTGAACTATTGGTATTAGAAATTCGACTGTACATGACAATTTGTTTGGATTGCAAAATTATTTTTGTTTGAATTGGATATTGTTGCAAATGATTGAGAATATCTTTTGGAGTTTATATCCCAATTTTGAGAAACTTTGGTGAGGATTCGAGGTGGTTTTGATTGGAATTTCAGATTGAAACTCGAAAAAGAAGACATAAATTAATTGTATATATTTTGTATGTCGAGTGTAGAAACGGTATACAAAATATTTACAACTTACATAATTGTATACAAGCTGTATGTAAATTGTAGTTTTTGACCGGATTTATATATATTTTGTAAAAACTTTATTTATTTTTTGTAAATATGAAAACTTAGGCAAAATCGGGTAAATAAATTTAAGATCTTGTATATATACGAAAATGTCCCATTTAAAAAGGACAAAGACTACGATGCAGATAAAATAAGAGTATAAGAGGTCGTTTGGTAGGAGGTATCAGAAAAAATAATGCAAGCATTAACTTTGTTCATTACTAATACCTTGTTTGGTACATTTTTTCAATCTGTGTATAACTAATACTTGCATTAGTTATACATCATACTTGGTATTAGCCTATATATAAGTAATGCATAGAAAACCATGACATTTGTAATACCAAGTCTATTAGGGGTGGCTTGGTAGGAGGTATTAGAAAAACTAATGCAAGCATTAGCTCTATGCATTACTAATACCTTGTTTGGTACATTTTTTCAACCTGTGTATAATTAATACTTGTATTAGTTATATATTATACTTGGTATTATCCTATGTATAAGTATGCATAGAAAACCATGACATTTGTAATACCAAGTCTATTAGGGGTGGCTTGGTAGGAGGTATTAGAAAAACTAATGCAAGCATTAGCTCTATGCATTACTAATACCTTGTTTGGTACATTTTTTCAACCTGTGTATAATTAATACTTGTATTAGTTATATATTATACTTGGTATTATCCTATGTATAAGTATGCATAGAAAACCATGGCATTAGTAATACCAAGGCTACTAATGCATGCATTAGGTTGGTTAAAGACAAAATTATTCTTAAAGTCTCTTAAAGCTTGAGAATATGGAGGGCATTCTTGTAAACAACTATGTTTTTTTGAAGCTTATGCTATGCATTATAATTTTAATACACCACACCAAACAGTAGATAAGAAATAATATTTGCATATCTAATGTTTGCATTACTAACTCATGCATTACTAATCTATGCATTACTAATACCCTTATTCCGCACTATTCTTATACACCCTACCAAACGACCCCTTAATGCATGTATTAGTATAGTTAAAGACAAAACTGTCCTTAAAATCCCTTAAAGCTAGAGAATATGGAGGGCATATTTGTAAATAATTATTTTTCTTAAAAATTATGCAATGCATTATAATTTTTAATACACCACACCAAACAGTTTATAAGAAATAATATCTGCATAACTAATGCTTGCATTACTAACCCATACATTACTAATCTCTGCATTACTAATACACTGTGTTCCGCACTATTCTTATACACCATACCAAACGACCCCTAAGTACAGTAGGTTTGCAAAATGGGAAGAACGCCATTCAAATTCAAGTTGTAAATAGTTATAAAGAGAAAAGAGATACTACTCTCGTAAACTTCTCCCCTAAAGTAAAATATGTTTTCTCTGTCGGCTTCAAAAGGTTTACTGTGAGAAAACAGTGACACTGTCGTTCTATATTATGCCTACAAAAACATCGGGACCGAGCAAAAGGACAGACGCCCTAAAATGGAGAAAGAGTAGAGCATATAGCTCTCGTCAAATAGGAGGAAGCAACGTAAAAGATAAACGAATTTGACAACTACCCACGTAAATAATTTCCTACTACAAATGACTGTCCATAGCACATGAAATTAGTAAGGTGAAAGAAAAAAAGGCAATTTAATTTTTTTTATAGCAGATTAAATTTACTAATTTAAAAATATTTTATATTCCTTCCGTTTTACTTTATGTGATAATATTATTTTTTTAGTTTATTCTAAAAAAAAAGATAACTTTCTAAATTTAGAAATAATTTAACTTTGAACTTCACATTTTATCCTTAATGAAATGGTTTATGGACACATAAATATTTATGATTTATGTTAGATCACAAGTTTTAATTTTTTTTTCTTGTTAAAATCCGTGTCTATTCAAACTTTGTGACTTAAAGTAGAATAGAAAGAGTATCAATTAGGGAAAATTATGCAACACATCAAATATTTACACTATATTTACTATTCATAGCTATACTTTCAGAAAATTTACCATCCGTAGCTATATTTGAATTTTATAGTAAATCCATGAAACAAGAGATTTGTTGTTTTGAACTGAAATAAGAGAGCAACAAGTTCTCGTATCTCAGTTGGTTAGAGGTCTTACTTAGTTAGCAGAGGTCTTGAATTCGACTCTCAACAAGAGGAACTTATTTTTCTATTTTTTTGTATTTCGCCTTAGTTCTATTCGTTACGCGAACAAATATAGTCAATACATGTTATATCCTTTGTATACACCCCTTGTATACAATCGATACAAGTTGTATCTTTTGTATACACCCTTATATTTAGCCTTGGTTACGGTTGATACATATTATATTCATTGTGCGAATGAACATAATTGCGCGAACAAATACAGTTGATATATGTTGTCACGACCCCAAATCCACTAGTCGTGTTGACACCTAACCCAACCCGCTAGATAAGCCAACTAGTAACTATCCAATTCTAATGATATTAACAAGACAATTAAACGAAAGTAATTTACTGAATCTTATATATTTTCTAAGGACAAGTAGTACAAATCACGAGCTTCTAAGAATAGAGTTTACAAGGCGGAAATAAAGTAAATACATCATGTGTTTGAAAAGTACATTAATAGAGTTTTATAGATCTAAGACTATCATGAATAAGAGGCAGCTACAACCGGGATGCATGTATATCATCAAATCTAGCTCCCATCGAACACAACAACATCAACAGCCAATATCTGCACGCAAAGTGCAGAAGTGTAGTATGAGTACAACCGACCCCATATACTCAGTAAGTAACAAACCTAACCTTAGGTTGAAAGTAGTGATGAGCTAACACAAAGGTCGAGTGCAACACCAATATTCCACAACAGTTCATAACAGCATAGTACAAGTAATAAAAGAGGTATCTGAGAAATAAAATGCTCAGTTCGATCACAGTTTCAGAAAAATAGGTATTTCTTATCAAGTATCTCAGTGAAAACCCAAATCTTTTACCGAAAATGCCAAAATACGAGTAAATTTGAAAAGTGTGATTTTTTCCAAAAATCCTTTCAACAATAAATAAGATATTTTATTTTTCTTTCAGATAGCAAGTGTAAGATGTCTCTCTATGCCCATATGTCAAAATGTATAAGAGGTCATAAATAACGTGATACTATACATCATGAGGAAAATGCATCTCTATGCCTGTATGTCAAGTGTACATGCCAGATGCGATGCAAATCAGTGATAAAGATCGTATGCATACTCTCAGAGTATTAATTCACTCTGTCCTCCCGGTCACTCAGCACTCGGCACTCGCACTCAGCACTCGCACTCAGTAGGTACCTGCGCTCGTTGGGGGTGTGCAGATTCCGGAGGGGCTCCTACAGCCCAAGCGCTATAATCCGCACGGACAACTCACGTGCTATAGTATCAATATCTGGATCCGCATGGACAACTCACATGCTGCACGGATAACTCACGTGCTATAGTATAACATCTGGATCTGCACGGACAACTCACATGCTATAATATAATATCTCACAATCAGGCCCTTGGCCTTACTCAGTCATCAATCTCTCCAGTCTCTCGGGCTCCCAATAGAGTACGCACGTAGCTTAGACATGATTTCTAACATGAATCACAACTCAATAGCTCTAGTACATATATTTCATGGTTACAGATATGATCAGGTAACTACACAGTACCACAGAAATAACGAAATTATACCTTACACGGTGCATGCTCATACGCCCGTGATCTAATATGTGCGTCACCTCAACACCAATCATATAGCACATAATTCAGGGTTTCATACCCTCAGCACAAAGTTTAGAAGTATTACTTACCGCGAATCAATACTGAGCAAGCCAAACGTTGTTCCAAATCTAGTGCGTAGCGACCTTCGAACGGCTCAAAACTAGCCAAAAACAACTCAAATACATCAAAAAAGCCCAAGGAAACAATTCCAAATGAAAAAGGCGAATCTTTAATCAAAAGCCCAAAATCGGCCAAAACGACCAACCCAGGCCCACACCTCGGAACCCAATAAAACTTATAAAATCCGATAACTCATTCAATTATGAGTCTAACCATACTAATTTCACTCAAATCCGATTCCGAATCGATGTTCAAAACTCAAATATTAACTTTATGAAACTTTAGGCTAAAACCCCCAAATTTCTCTCTTGGAACCCTCAATCAAATGCCGAAAATGAAGATAGATTTATGACATAAAATAAAAAATGAGTAGAGAACACTTACCCCAGTTCACATGGTGATAATTGGCTCAAGAATCGCCTCAATCCGAGCTCCATAGCTTCCTAAATGTAAAAAATGACAGAAACCCTCGAAATATAGTACTTTATAATCTGCACAGGCTCCCTCTTTCGCGAACGCGGGAAGTTCATCGCGTTCGCGATGAATAAAACTTACACTGCCATAAAAGACTCTACGCATTCGCAATACACCCCATGCGAACACGATGACCACTGCTGCCAAGGCTTCGTGAATGCGACTAACCTTCCGCGATCGCATAGAGGAATGCTCCAACTCCCAGCTGCCAACCTCATCACTACGCGAACGCGACCCTCCATACGTGAATGCGAAGAAGTTTGCCCCAACTCTACGCTAACGTGGGACATACTTCGCGATCGCGAAGAACAATTTGCTGCTGCCATCAAAATACATTATGCGTTCGCGATACATGCCACACGAGCGCGATGCAGGGCTGAGACACCAGAAACCAGCAGAACACAACAGTGAAAACATGAAGGAAAATGATCTGAAATTAATCCAAGACACGCTAGAGCCCCTCGAGACCCCGTCCTAACATACCAACAAGTCCCATAACATAACATGGACCTACTCGAGGCCTCAAAATATATATAACAACATCGAAACGACGAATCACACGTCAAGTCAAAATCAATGAACTTTGAAACTTCAAACTTCCACAACCGATGCCGAAACCTATCAAATCACGTCCGATTGACCTCAAATTTTGCACACAAGTCACATTCAACATTACAAACCTGTTCCAACTTCCGGAATCGGAATCCGACCCCAATATAAAAAGTCCACTCCCGGTCAAACTTTCCAAAATTTCAACTTTCGCCATTTCGAGCCAAATTCAACCACCGACCTCCTAATCACAATCCGCACGCACTCCTAAGTCCAAAACCACCCAACGGAGCTAACGGAACCATTAAAATTCCAATCCGAGGTCAAATGCTAAAAAGTCAAACTTGGTCAACTCTTTCAAATTTAAAGCTCCCTAGTTGAGAATCATTCTTCTAAATCAGTCCTGAATAACCTGAGAACCAAAATCGACGATTCACACAAGTCAAAATACATCATACGGATCTACTCACGCCCGTAAACTACCGAGCGAAGTGCAAATTCTCAAAACGACCGATCGAGACGTTACATCCTCTCCCACTTAAACATATGTTCGTCTTCGAACGTGTCTAGAGTTGTTCTGAAAGCTATCAAACCGTTGTATAGCTTACCATGCACATACCCGGGGGTGATCCCACGTCACCCTATTCCACATAGGCCCGACAACACAATATAACTGAAGATCATTACTCCAACCTTAGCCTATAAGCCTTAGAATCCAATTTCCAACATCCGAAATTTCTTATAAGATCAGAATTTCGCAGCTACATATCGTATAAGTCTGAACAAGCTGTACCAAAAGCCGTAACCATAACTCAAATACTCAAAACTCAATTACCACATAGCTCAAATGCTTGAAGCAATGGTTTCTAATCACAGTAGCTGCTCAAAATAACCCAATACCGGTAATAAACATCATATCAAACAAGACTTCATTCTAAAACCTTCGTACATTGCCTATGATGAAACAAACACGCAGAAACTCGTAACCATTCATCAGATCCACCAGTCATGGAGCTCCCTCTCCTTCAACAAGAACTATAACAAATATCTAAGTTGACTTTTGATATTATCCTTGCAACCATACTGTAATCAATTCCGATAGTATCCATTCTAGGTCCAATGACCTCATCTCATCCAACACGACCACTCTAGTGACGTGACACATCAATACAATCTAAAGCCATAACCCGTGCACCAATAAGCAACATTCCAAATATACTCAAATCATGGAAAAATGACTCAAACGAGAGAACCATCCCGCAAGTTCAACAAGTACCACCACAACCGAAATGCTACTGAACCCATCATACCTAGTATAACCAAGACACACGAATCTAACACAAAGGATCAGATCTTAACCTAACTCCGCTGCAATACGTGACCCCACCCAAACACTGGTCCATATGAAATACTTCAGCCACCATGCTCAAAATCAATGACCACGCGAAATTCGACGTCAAGTACCCAAAGAGCATTACTGTAACCATGGGGAGCAAATAACACAATACCACAATTCGAAAAGAATATAGCCAACGCGCAATCAATCACGCAATACCCAAATACTCATATCGCTCAAATTCCGCTATAAAGTCCAAATAGAACCACACCGGGTGTGCATATAACCCATGAATTGCAACCCCTCGTAGCATAGAAGAGTAACTCACAGATCATTTCAGAACATGAATAAGCTCAACGACAACCGAATGGTACATCCCTTAACAATAATGGTATGGAGCCAACCAATCCGGCTTGGTGTAGAATACACAGCCTAATTGGGCCCACCAATGGACCCCCAAATCAACTCCGGCCACCCACAAATAGATAAATAACCCTCTAAAAGCCTACAATGACTGAATCATAACACGTACTATCATCTGGCTAGCTTTGACCATGACTTCAGAGTTCACAACCATGAAACAATCCGCTCCCGAGAACTCCCAGTCTCCAAATCCATAGAACACACGAATCACCATATTTGATCCCAACTCCACTGCCAGAATGACTAACACATCTCTTATACACGATCATCCCACGAGAAATACTTCTAAAATTCTTTCGTGCCACATAGCAAAATTTGAATATCAGCAGTCATTCAACCAAGAGAGTGTCGCAATACCAATGAAGTATCCATAAATCAAAACATATTGCCCCTTCTGAAATGTGTACTCTCATCAGGCCATACCGATTAGTAATATCATTTACCTAGTCATCTGAAACCGTCCATCCTGCCTACGAATTTATACCCTTCCCTTCCAAACTGACCCGTGACCTTACACATGCAAATCTCAATCCCACTCAACATACCGTATCATAATCAACTCTGAGGCACAAGCAAAATACATATCCAATCGGTCAGAAACCTTCCATTTGATCTCATCCAGGAGAAAAATCCCAATGCACAACATATTCCTCATGCCAGTAGGAAATATACTCCTCGAACCGTGGTAAAACCCATTGAGAACTCTTCGAAGACCATTTGCACATAACCAAGCTATCAGAACCGAATCTCTCTAACTCAACCCAGCCACGCAGGTCGCCAACACCCAAGAGCATTGCCACGAAACACCTGTGGAGACTAGCCACATCATAAGTACCCAAAGAACCGATTACATCCATTACTGTGCTGATCCAACCTACTACCACGCTGTCCTATTTCTCCAAGTCCCTTCCAAGTTGCCTTCAAATTGATACTTCTCCTTGCTGGAACACCACGATCCTTAACCAAAATTCACCATATAAGAGACCCTAGTATAAAACCACAATGCCCTGAGGCCCATAAGCCGCTGACTTCCCTCTTAAGTACCCCAAAGCACCACAACCGATATACCCACTCTAAAGAGACCTTATGTTAACCTAAAACTATTTCCTTCACCTTCTTGATACTGAAATGCATAATCCACAATGATATAAAAATGCCACAAGTCTCGACACCATCCCATGCAAATATCAAATCCTAGCCATATACCAACCAGAAATTCTCAATTGCTACATATAATTCTTGAATCTATTAGAACCATTCCCGAGAGTCATCCACTTTACTCAAATCTCAATTGCACCGCCCCAAACGGGCCAAACGACTGGTGCCCCATTGGCACGATGACACCCAAAGGAGTAACCCCACCTTAACGCGACCAAGCAAATTTCTATTCCATGCACACTATACCTTTCACAAATAACCACTCAATCATTCCATGATTCCCATATACCCATAGAGTAATACAACCCGTATCCAGAAATCCCCTTACTCGAGTCACCCTCAATCCCAACCCCTGCAGTCATAATTGATTCACCAGTATACCTCAAACCGAAACCAATACAGCACATAATCGTGCAATCAACTCGTCGATAACGGACTCCCCCACTTGGCTCAAAGTCATAAAACAAAATAGCTGATAATATTACGATACCCATACTCTATTACTGCCAAAATCCTGCACTAAAATTCAACTAAATCCTTTGTAAGCTCATGTAACACAAACCATACAATACCTCAAATCATTTGCAAATCCCGCATTCATCCTCGTGATAGTAGGGTCAACTGTCACAACTGATCCAAACTCAGTTTATAACCCACCTGCTTAGCCTCAAACTGACATCTCTTGATACCCTTTCATTGCTATAACTACTAAGCAATCACTTAATCTCTCTGAGTCTGATCTCGATAATAAGATATGAGAACCTATTTTTTTCCAGCCTTAAGCAACAGAAAGGATCCCTCAATGCACTCATACTCGAGATTGTACGTCATATCAAAATGAAAATTAAGCATCTAATGGCCCCTCCTTTACATTTCAAGGAAACACTTCTTGTCACATTCAAATCATCTTAACACATCTCGCAGTCACATCATACTCATCACAAAGGCAATCCATAGCTCATCGAGCCATAAATTCCACTCATAGAAACACTACCGGATGCATAAGTCCCAAAAGCACGTGCTCACACAATCAAAATCTCCGTGCTCAAGCTACTATCAAACTCCGGCCTCAAGTCCTCCAGATTGGCCCATCATCAGCATGCCAAAATCATATCTCGCACCTTAACCATGGAATCGCAAGCCGCCGGCGCACAACCGATACCGAGCGCTCATGTGCGCATGTGAATGCGTGGAAGGAATTCAAAATGTTACGCTTCTAGCTGAATCAATGCCGCACGATAAGGAAAGAAAGATGTGAAGTATATCCTAAATGTCCTGTAGCCTCTCAATGATAGATATAGACATCATCATACCAATCCACAAGACTCTACTAGACACTTGCTCATGACTTGTAGAACTTATGAACCTAGAGCTCTGATACCAACTTGTCACGACCCCAAATCCACTAGTCGTGATGGCACCTAACCTAACCTGCTAGATAAGCCAACTAGTAACTATCCAGTTCCAATGATATTAACAAGACAATTAAATGAAAGTAATTTACTGAATCTTGTACATTTCTCAAGGACTGGTAGTACAAATCATGAGCTTCTAAGAATAGAGTTTACAAGGCAGAAATAAAGTAAATACATCATCTATTTGAAAAGTACATTAATAGCGTTTTATAGATCTAAGGCTACCATGAATAAGAGGTAGCTACAATCGGGGCGCAGGTACACCATCAAATCCAGCTCCCATCAAACACAGCAACATTTGCAGCCAATATCTGCCTGCAAGGTGCAGAAGTGTAGTATGAGTACAACCGACCCCATGTACTCAGTAAGTAACAAACCTAACCTTAGGTTGAAAGTAGTGATGAACTAACACAAAGGTCGAGTGCAATACCAATATTTCACAACAGTTCATAACAGCATAGTACAAGTAATAAAAGAGGTATCTCAGAAATACAATGCTCAGTTCGGTCACAGTTTTAGAAAAATAGGCATTTCTTATCAAGTATCTCAGTGAAAACCCAAATCTTTTACCGAAAATGACAAAATACGACCAAGTTTGAAAAGTGTGTTTTTTCCAAAACTCCTTTCAACAATAAATAAGATGTTTCATTTTCCTTTCAGATAGCAAGTGTAAGATGTCTCTGTATGCCCATATGTCAAAATGTATAAGAGGTCATAAATAACATGATACTATACATCATGAGGAAAATGCATCTCTATGCCTGTATGTCAAGTGTACATGCCAGATGCGATGCAAATCAGTGATAACGATCGTATGCATACTCTCAGAGTATCAATTCACTCTATCCTCTCGGTCACTCAACACTCGGCACTCACACTCAGCACTCAGCACTCGGCACTCGCACTTAGTAGGTACCTACGCTCACTGGGGGTGTGCAGACTCCGGAGGGACTCCTACAACCCAAGCGCTATAATCCGCACGGACAACTCACGTGCTGCACGGATAACTCACGTGCTATAGTATCAATATCTAGATCCGCACGGACAACTCACGTGCTGCACGGATAACTCACGTGCTATAGTATCAATATCTAGATCCGCACGGACAACTCACGTGCTGCACGGACAACTCACGTGCTATAGTATAACATGTGGATCCGCACGGACAACTCACGTGCTATAGTGTAATATTTCACAATTAGGCCCTCGGCCTCACTCAGTCATCAATCTCTCCAGTTTCTTGGTCTCTCCATGTCATGAAATATCAACCCAAAATAATGATGTGATGTATCAATATATAGCAACAGAGACTGAGATATGATATGAAATGAATGAACATGACTGAGTATGAAATTGCAATGTAAGCAAATAACTCAACAACAATAACGACATCAATGGGTCCCAATAGAGTAAGCACGTAGCCTATACATGGTTTCTAACGTGATTCATGGTTACATATATGATCAAGTAACTACACAACACCATAGAAATAACGAAATTACAACTTACACGGTGCACGCCCATACGTCCGTCACCTAATATGTGCGCCACCTCAACACCAATCAATTAACACGTAATTCGGGGTTTCATACCCTCAGCACAAAGTTTAGAAGTGTTACTTACCTCGAACAAGCCAATTCTAATACCGAGCAAGCCAAGCGATGTTCCAAAAATGCTATCTAGCACGTAGCGACCTCCGAACGGCTCAAAACTAGCCAAAAAGAAACTCAAATACATCAAATAAAGCCCAGGAAACAATTCCAAATGAAAAGGGTCGAATCTTTAATCAAAAGCCCAAAATCGGCCAAAACGTCCAACCCGAGCCCGCACCTTGGAACCCGACAAAACTCACAGAATCCGACAACGCATTCAATTATGAGTCCAACCATACTAATTTCACTCAAATCCGACTCCGAATCGATGTTCAAAACTCAAAAATTAACTTTATGAAACTTTAGGCTAAAACCCTCAAATTTCTCTCTTGGAACCCTCAATCAAATGCCGAAAATGAAGATAGATTTATGACATAAAATAAAAAATGAGTAGAGAACACTTACCCCAGTTCACATGGTGATAATTGGCTCAAGAATCGCCTCAATCCGAGCTCCATAGCTTCCCAAATGTAAAAAATGACAGAAACCCTCGAAATATAGTACTTTATAATCTGCACAGGCTCCCTCTTTCGCGAACGCGGGAAGTTCATCGCGTTCGCGATGAATAAAACTTACACTGCCATAAAAGACTCTACGCATTCGCAATACACCCCATGCGAACACGATGACCACTGCTGCCAAGGCTTCGTGAATGCGACTAACCTTCCGCGATCGCATAGAGGAATGC
>AWOL01S0021401.1:121756-150948 GCA_000715115.1 Nicotiana otophora | reverse complement strand
ATTAACTTTATGAAACTTTAGGCTAAAACCCCCAAATTTCTCTCTTGGAACCCTCAATCAAATGCCGAAAATGAAGATAGATTTATGACATAAAATAAAAAATGAGTAGAGAACACTTACCCCAGTTCACATGGTGATAATTGGCTCAAGAATCGCCTCAATCCGAGCTCCATAGCTTCCCAAATGTAAAAAATGACAGAAACCCTCGAAATATAGTACTTTATAATCTGCACAGGCTTCCTGCGTTCGCGATGAATAAAACTTACACTGCCATAAAAGACTCTACGCATTCGCAATACACCCCATGCGAACGCGATGACCACTGCTGCCAAGGCTTCGCGAACGCAACTAACCTTCCGCGATCGCATAGAAGAATGCTCCAACTCCCAGCTGCCAATCTCATCACTATGCGAACGCGACCCTCCATACGCGAACACAAAGAAGACTTGCCCCAACTCTATGCGAATGCAGGATATACTTCGCGATCACGAAAAATAATTTGCTGCTTCCGTCAGAATATACTACGTGTTCGTGATACATACCACGCGAATGCAATGAAGGGCAGAGACACCAGAAACCAGCAGTGAAAACATGAAGGAAAATGATCCGAAATCAATCCGAAACACGTCCGAGCCCCTCGGGACCCCGTCCTAACATACCAACAAGTCTCATAACATAACATGGACCTACTCGAGGCCTTAAAATACACAACACAATATCGAAATAGCGAATCACACCTCAACTCGAAATCGATGAACTTTGAAACTTCAAACTTCCACAACCGATGCCGAAACCTATCAAATCACATCCGATTGACCTCAAATTTTGCACACAAGTTATATTCGACATTACGGACATGCTTCAACTTCCGAAATCATAATCCGACCCAGATATCAGAAAGTCCACTCCCGGTCAAACTTTTCAAAATTTTAACTTTCGCCATTTCGAGCCAAATTCAACCACGGACCTCCAAATCACAATCCGGACGCGCTTCTAAGTCCAAAATCACCCAATGGAGCTAACGTAACCATCAAAATTCTAATCCGAAGTCAAATGGTAAAAAGTCAAACTTGGTCGACTCTTTCAAATTTAAAGCTCCCTAGTTAAGAATCATTCTTCCAAATCAATCCCGAATTACCTGAAAACCAAAACCGACGATTCACAGAAGTCAAAATACGTCATACAAAGCTAATCACGCCCGTAAACTATCGAGCGAAGTGTAAATGCTCAAAACGACCGGTCGGGTCGTTACACATGCGTATTCATTGAGCAAACGAATTGACATAGGTTGTAATGTTGTGTGTTTGAATACAAGTGATACAAACTAGTAACAATTAAACAGTAACTACGAATAGTAATCAGGTAAACTAAAGTTACCAAGCTCTAAACTATAGTGTTTTAAAAATAATTCTCTATAAATTATAAGTCGAACTAAAGACATGAGGGTTACAGACTAGGACATGCGTCCAACCATCCTGAAGAGGGCCTAGTCTTCATGTGCTCCAATAGGTCGGGCGGCCTATGTTTGACAGACCTTAAAATACGACGGGCTTCTAGCTAACGAGCCCATGTTCAACACTGCATGGCTAAGTTAGGCCAAAGCCCATATGGACTTTTATCCAATTATAACCATTTTCCGAGAATTCATAATTGATCTAACATTCAAAAGATTAGGACGATATTGAAAATAATCACTTAACCCCCGCTATTAGAGTTTAGCTAGAATCTAAAAAGCTATTACTTCATTTGTTTCAATTTAGATGACACATTTCACTTATCGAGAGTCAATTTGACTAAACGTTAAAGCTACATTGAATTAGTTCAACATAGTATTTTAAAATTAAAATTTTGATATTCAATAATTATAGGAAAAGTATTACAAGTTGTAATTTTTCTCATATCAATATGATACAAAAATATTTTAAAATATTGGTCAAACTTCATATAGTTTAACTCTCGATAAACGAAATGCGTCATTTAAATTGAAACGAAGGGAGTAGTATTTATCCATTTCTTTCCACATAAAAAAATATTAGGAAAAAAATATCCCTATCTAAAATACGGAACAACTTTAGTAATCGGTAATGGATTTTGAAATTTTAATAAGTGAAACTCTAGAACATTTTACTAGAGTTCGGAAAACACCCTACAAGTAAAACACTTCAAAAACAATAAAGGTAAAACTCTAACATGCTAAGCTAGAGTTTGAACCCATTTCTCGATTTTCAATTGCAACTCGATTTTCACTTTGCTGCCATATGTGGTATCGATTGTTGCCGCCTGTGTGTTCTTTTTTTTAATTTATCGTAACATACCTTTCATTGCTATCAAAATTGGTGGGAATCACATTCACAACTCATTCCTTTTTTCCCTTGGTCTAAATATTGCAAAGCAATCCATGTTCTCTTTCTGAGTTATGTTTCTTATTATTACTTATTCAAAACCTTTTTGCATCAGCATATTAAACCAAATAAACACACACAAAGAATACACAAATTTTTCAAAAAACAATGACTTCATCAGCACCAGCAGCAGAAATGTTGAAGATAAAAAACCCGATATCAATTTTCAGAAGAAGGATGAGGAAGAAGCAATCTCTAAGAGAAAAGAGAAAGGTCGAAGTTTGTGCTTGAGTTAGAGATTTCGGACACTACGATGTTCTCATTCTTATGTGTCCAAATGTGTAGATAAATAATATCTACACGTGTCAACATCACACAGCACAAGACCCATCATTGAAGAATAAAACACAGACGTTTGATTTATAAGAGAGAAGTTGAGTTGGCAAATAATAAGAAGCTTCATACACATGATGAGAACATGTATGGGAATAAACTTTATTAGAAAGTTATACAAGTAGGCAATAGAAATAGTACAAGTGTATAGGAATATTCTTTTACTTTTATTTTTTATTTATTTTAGTTACAGAAATTACTTGTATAAATAGGGGTCTGAACGGTGAATACAATCAGAGAAAAATTTCATAACTTTATTCTATATTTATTTCATGGTATCAGAGCAACAGTAGCTCGATCCATTCACAACTTTCTCTCAAAATTCAATCATCATTCTTCTTCTCTTCATATATGTTCTTCAGTAATGACAGGAATAGAAGCAACACCTACTCTCATTGTCACTGGATTTACCAACAATGTGAGCATACCTGATGCCAATCACCCTTACTATTTACATTCTTATATTGCTCCAGGTATGTCTCTAGTTACCATACCATTTGATGGAAGAGGTTTCCCAGGCTGCAGGAGATCTGTGCTAATTACAATTTCAGCCAAAAACAAACTTAGCTTCATCAATGGAACTTGTGGTGAGCTAGCATTGAATGCTACAGAATATCCACAATGGAGTAGGTGCAACAATATAGTGACCTCTAGGTTACTGAATTCACTCACCAAGGAGATAAGAGACATTGTGATCTATTCTACAACTGCAAAGGACCTCTGGAGCAGTCTTGAGCACATGTTTGGGCAACCGAGTGGAGCAAAGCTCTATCACCTTCAGAAGGAGATCTCAAAGTTAGCTCAAGGAAATAGCAGCATAGCAGGCTATTTCACGAATCTCAAAAAACTTTGGGATGAATTGGATTCTCTCAACTCACATTTGGGGTGCACTTATGATTGTATATGTGATGGAAAGAAGAAAATTGCTAAGTTCATGGAGGATCAAAGAGTTATTCAATTCCTTATGGGATTGAATGATTTTTATGCTCAGGCAAGAGGGAACATACTCATGACGAGTCCACTCCCTGATATTGATTAATCTTATTCCCTACTATTGTAAGATGAGAGCCAAAGAGAGATATACATGATCCCACAATACCCCACTAATGGAGCATCATTCATGGTGGGAACACAGAACAAGACTCCCCAGAGAAACAATCAAATCCAAAGAAATTGGAATCCACAACAGAAGCAAGGCAACACACAGCAGAAATTCAAAGCCAAGAAGACTAGGTACAATCCAAATGTTACATGTTCTAACTGTATGAGGCTAGGTCATGTGAGGGCTGGCTGCTGCAGGCTCAATGGATTTCCTAATGACTTCCAATTTACCAAGTCAAACATTCCTCAGGGAGCAGTGAAGGCAAATGCATTGGTACCAGCAGCAGAAACTGATGGACAAACAAATGGATGCAATGAAGGAAATTCAAGCAATCAGAACCATTTCTTCAGCAAGGAACAAGTTTATGAGCTAGTCAACATAATCAAGCAAGTGCAAATTAGAAATGGTGGAAATGCAGGAACAAAGATCAATGTTAATGCAGTAGTTGGTACCATTCTTAAATACTCTGGAACATGCCTAGCTGTTTTTAACACTAACACCTGGATAATTGATTCAGGTGCCTCTGAGCACATGTGTTTTGACTCAGAATCATTCTTAGAACTATGTCCATTTCCTACAATGACGCCAATTTTGATAACGTCCAAATACACTACTAAAAAGTAAATGGACACGATCGCATGCAATATAATTTACCTAACTATGAGTCGGGGTCAAATCCCACAGAGAACAATATGTAGGCGATTAGGCGTGTAATAGAATTATCACTTATTATGCTAAGCCAAACACTTAAAATATGATTGTAAAAATATTATAGCTAAATGTGAAAATATAAACTAACCTAAAAAGCAAATAAAATGATCAATGGCTATAAGCATGGATGCATTGGGAATTACACTCAAGTAACGATCCAATGTATTTCACGATTTTACAAATATGAGCGAGTTTATGTTAATTAACCTCGGTTAATAATTCTATATTAGCTTCTTCCAAAGACTAACAAGACTTCCTAATTGAATTATCTCTAAAACAATTAAGAGATTAAGCACACCCGAATATGGCTACAAGTAGTTCAATCTTATCTCTAGGTATAATCTATAAAGTGAGGGTTAAAGCCTCAAGTTCTTGTTAATTAATCTTTCCAACCCCAAATTATCTTTTCTAAAATTAATTCGAGGTTAATGGGAGATTCCTAGGGTTAGCTAATCCCTTTGGAAACATTAAGGAACAAGAATAATTAAAGAAATGATAACTCACTTCATAATAAATAAAAAATCGTTCAATACATAAGCACAACAAAATATTTAATCCACACTTTCAAGTGTTGAAAAAAATACTACACACTTAAATATTCAATACAAAGCAAGAAAATAAAGAAATTAGCATAAATGAGTAAGAAATTCTCAACCAAAAGCTACAAATCTTCAAAACCCAAGTGTGTATGCAAGAACCCTAACTCCAAAGCTTGTTTTCTCTAGTCTAAGGACTGAAAAATAAGTCAAATATCTTTTACAAATGAGCTAGGTCATGTATTAAATGGCTTGGGCAACAAAAATGTGAAATTTCAGAACTACCCAGTTTTTCCGCCCAATTGTTCTTTGCGTTCGCGACTATATTTTCGCGTTCGCGACTATATTTTTGCGTTCGTGAAGGCTTGTTTCCTTCAGCATCGCGTTCGCGATTATACCTTCACAAAGGTTTTCTTCCTCCAGCATCGCGTTCGCGTATAGCTCTTTGCGTTCGCAAAGGTTTATTGCCTGATGCTCCGCGTTCGCGTCTAACCCTTCGCGTTTGCGAAGGGTAATTCACTGGGCAATACTTTTGTTTGCATTTTAGTTCCTTTTTGACTCGTTTTCACATGGTTTCTTCACCATCACTCCTAAATCACTCGATACCTGAAATATGCCAATAAACCTCAATAAATGCCTTAGTTTCTCAACAAAATCATACAAAAGCCTAAGTATCAAGAGGAGATAAGTTGGTAAAATACCAACTTATCAATATAAGTTTGCCTAACTCTTTTCAATTATTTGTTACACATATAGGAAGGGTAAGTATTAATCCGGACATGATTCTGTAAAGGGTTCTATATGTTCCTTCTTTCAAATATAACTAATTATTAGTTCATAAGTTATGTAGCCAATTCAGTTGTTCTATCAATCTGACTTCCAACAAATGTTTGTTGCAATTCCCTTTAATGAGAAGGGGACAAGTTTTTGGTGAAGTAAGGGATGGTTTGTACCTGTTCCAGCCCAGTAGTTTAGAGTCTAGACTTTTGTTCAATCAAAATGTAGTTTTAATTCTAAAAGGAAGCAATTCCAATCTGTCTTCTACTAGTGTTTCTTTTTCAGTACCTGTGTTTGCTAATGCTATATCTAATGTAAGAGAATGGCATGCCAGATTTGGGCACTTGCCCTTTGTAGTAATGAAATATCTCAGTTTCATTCATTTTCCTTCAAATTTTGATTATGTGTGTAATGTCTGTCCTCAAGCCAGGCAAACTAGGCTTCCTTTCCCAATTAGTCAAATCAGATCTTCAACCATATTTGATCTTATTCATATAGACACTTGGGGACCTTTTAAGACCAGTACATACAATAAATACAAATATTTTTAACCATAGTTGATGATTTCAGTAAACCAACCTGGACTTTCTTGTTAAGTACAAAGAGTAATGCATTCTCAGTTTTGAAGTCTTTTCTTACTATAATGGAGAGACAATTTAACAAGAAGGTCAAGAAGCTAAGATCTGATAATGCTTTGGAATTGGGGAATGGGACATAAGAATCTACATTTATGCATTCATAGGGTATACTACATGAAACATATTGTGTTGCTACTCCACAAAAATAATGGTGTTGTGGAGAGGAAATATAGGCATATTTTGGAAATTTTCAAGGGTCTATTATTTCAATCAAGAGCCCCTATTAATGTGTCTTGACTGCCACTTATCTAATAAATAGATTTCCCTCAAAGGTTCTAAAAGGGAAGACACCATATGAGGTACTGTTTTGGAAGCCACCCAAGTATGATTATCTAAGATCCTTTGGATGCTTATGTTATGCTTTCACTCTAGATCACAATAGAGGGAACTTTGAACCAAGAGCTAAGAGTTGTGTATTTCTAGGTTATCCTCACAATCAAAAGGGGTATAAAGTTTTGGATATGGGCAGCATGAAAGTTTTTATTTTCATAGATGTTAAGTTTCATGAGCATTACTTCCCTTTCACCATATCAAACTTACCATCTGAACTTCCTCTATATCCTGGACCTGTTGACCAAGTAGATCCGATAGACAAGTTATTACCTATTGATCCTACAACAAAACCATCTACTAATTTCACTCAGTCACCTAGTAGTACTCATTCAAACTCTCCTGCCACTCATATCACTATTTCTAGAACCAATTTATCTCCTTACTCACACACTAGTGCTATTTCCTTTCCTACTGATAGATAGTCTCTTGTTCATACTCCAGTCCCAAGTTTGTCTAGGAGCCCTATTCCCATTCCACCTCCTCAAATGAGGAAGTCTGGAAGGATTACTCAGAAGCTTACATATTTCAATGACTATGTCTGCAATACTATAATTATTTATGATCCCAGCAAAAGAGGTACAAAAAGGTACTAGTGATCCTATTATTGTAGGATTGGTTATTGGAATGTGCCTAATTCTGCGACATTCCCATTTATCTTAAAGTAGGTCTTCCAGTAGAAAGTTTGGTGGAGTTGGAAAAAAGGTGATATTGCTTCCCATCATTACTATTCCAAAATATGCTAGTCTATCTGCTACTGTGTTCAGCTCCCAGTAAGTATGGACTATAGACGTATCACTCAGTATTTGGATCAGGGATCTGCAATCATTAAGCAAATATAAGTGTATTGTGGACGTACTAGTAAGAATGGTAATTACCTCTATGGCGTCCGTGTGGATTTGTAGTGGTGTGAGATTGTGAGCTGCTGCTAGTTGTAATCCTCGAAACAACGCCATGAGTTCTATATTAATGACGTTTGTTGTGGGATAGTTTCCCGCATAGCCCATCACCCAATCCCCATTTATATCTCTGAACACTCCCCCAAACCCATCATTATTAGTTGACGCTTTGACTCCATCCGTATTTAATAACCCATTGGAGGAGGTTCCCATTTAATATACATTGGTAAAGACTATATTTTGTGTGTGGAGCTATTGGTTAGATAATAAAACTTGGTTGCAAGTTGAGTTATAGAAGTAATGTTGGGTGTACATTTAGAGTTTTCGAAGATGTTTTATTTCTAGTATTCCACAAATGCCATAAGATGAAGGGTAGTAGTATATGATGAGGCATGGAAGTGTTAGTGGTGAAACTATGTGATTGAATAATATTTTTGAGCCACACATAGTTGGGAACTATTACATGATTAATACTTTGTATGAAACACCATAATTTCATGGCCTGCCAACAGTGTCTTGTATTAGTGCAGTTGAATAGAATATGACTAATTATATTTTCATGCACTTGCCAGAGAGTACATAGGTTGGAAGAGAGAATTCTAAGTCTATGTAGATAGGAGTTGGTTGGAAGACGGTTATGGCTTATTAACCAAAGAAATGATTTAATTTTTTGTGGTAAGTGAAGACGCTAGATCCAGCCGTAAAGGTTTGGAAATTGACTGCAGTGTGTCAACATTTTGCAGCATGAATTAACTGTGAATTGCCCTATTGGAATAAGCCCCCAAATTATGCAATATGGACGAATTGAATTGAAAGAAAAATAAGTACTATTAATTTTTTTCATTATGGCTGGTGGTAGCTCAAAGGAGGTGGCTAGTGATGTGCCGTTGCTATTAGTGAGTACCTCTTTGATGGTTAATTGGTCTTATTTATATTGTAGAGGTCCCTCAATTAATGTACGAATATTCAGGTTTGGGGCTAACCAATTGTCTGTCCAAAACTTTATGTGAGTGCCTTGTGTGACATGCCAAATTAGCCCTTTTTGACATGCCTGTCATCCAGTAGTAAGGTTCTTCCAAAGTATTGAGGTTCTTGCCAATGGTCTCTTATTTATGTTTATGTATTTAGGTAGGAATATTGAAGCCCAAAGGGTTTGAGAGTTATGACATAGTCCTATTTTAGTAAGTGTAGTCCTTTTTTTTAGTTATTGTGCCCCAAAGAAAATTCTTTTGAAATGATTCTAATCGAGTGATTATATAATTTATGAGAGCTATGAATTGCATTATATAATTGGGGATGGAATTTAGGGTTACTTTGATAAGAGTCTTACGCCCTGCCAATGATAGATGATTTATTTTCCAACCTGCTAGTCTATTTTTGAAATTATCAATAATAAATTGAAAATTCTGCTTTGTGGGTTTTGCATTGAAGATTGGGAATCCTAGATATTTTCCAAAAGACTTGCCTTCCACCATGTTAAATGATGTGAGGACAAAATATTTATCTGCTGGCTTTACATATTTTGAGAAGAAAACATTCGATTTCTCAAAATTATTTTTTTGGCCTGAAATATGAGTAAAGTGGTCAAGTTGGTCTATAATAGTATGGCAACTAGTGGTAGTAATGTTTTAGGCTAATATAATGTCCTCTGCAAAGAACGAGTGTGATATGAGAGGGGACTTAGGTTTGAGATAGATTGGCTTCCATTGATTGTAATCGACAACCATGTTAATGTTTCGTGAAAGCATCTCCATACACATTATGAAGAGATAGGGTGAGAGGGGGTCTCCTTTCCTAATACCCCCGGTGGGAGTAAAGAATGTGTTGGGGTGCCATTGATAAGTATCGATGTTGTAGGTGTGTCTAGACATGACATGATGAGGGTAATTAAATGGTCAGGGAAGTTAAAGTAGGTTAGAATTTGATTAATAAAAGTCCATTCCAATCTATCTAAAGCTTTTTCAAGGTCAATTTTTAAAAGCATGTTAGAGTATTTTGATTTTGAGTTACGGAAGTGGTGAATCAATTCTTGCACTATGATTTCATTGTCTGCAGCTCTACGATTGTTTTTGGAAAGCAGACTGAGTTGGGTGAATAATGTTATCGAGTAAAGGTTTGATACGATTAACTATAATTTTTGTAATGACCTTATAAATGGTATTACATAAACTAATTGGTTTAAAATGGACAGTGGTGGAGGGATTTTTAATCTTAGGTATTAAGCAAATATATGTTTTATTTAATTGTTGAGGAATATGTCCATTTTGAAAAATGTCTTTGCAGAATTGAAGTACAGAGTGCTTAATTTGAGGCCAATATTTTTGGAAGAATAGGGGGTGTAGACCGTCTGGGCCTGACAATTTTAAAGCTTGGAAGGAATAAATAGCCTCGATGATTTCTTTGTCAGTGACTGGAGTTACTAGAGAGTTCGCTTTTTCATGGGGAATTGTATTAAAAGAAGCTATTGGGTGAGTATATTTAGACATAATATGAGACGTAGTGTATAATTCTTTGTAATAGTCCACTACTAGAGTTTTTAATAACACATGATCTGTAATCCAATTACCCACATGGTCTTTTAGAGAAATTATGCGATTGCGTCTCCTTCGTTTTAAGGTAGATAAATGGAAACATTTAGTATTTGCGTCGCCATCATTAAGCCAGTTCACTCAATATTTCAACTTCCAAAAATCTTCTTCAAGTTTCAAGATATTGTTAAATTGCATTTGTAGATCTTGTTCTAGCATTTGTAAACAATTACTAGTAGGGTAGTTATTAGATTTTTGTATGCCCGCTAAACGTACTTGAATATGCTTTTTTTGTGGAAAATATTTCCAAAAGTGTCTTTGTTCGAGACTTGGATAAGTTTAGTAAACTCCTCAATAGCTTCTATCAAAGGAGGGTTTGTATTCCACACATGATTGACTAGTGGAGGAAAATCTTGATGGGATAACCATATTGTTTCAAACCTAAAGGTACTAGTTCGTGGAGGAGCATTTGTTTGAAGAGTTAATAGTAACGGACTATGGTCAGAGTGAATTCTAGGTAAGTGTTGCACATGCGTCTCTGGAAAAATATTAAGCCATTCATAATTGGCTATAATTCTATCTAATCTCTCAAGAATCAAGGCACCCCGTCTACGTAGTCCACGTATATTTACTACCCCTAAACCCTAAATCTAGTAGGTTATAATAATTAAAACAATTTAACATTAAGTCTGACCTAGGGGTATTTATAGGACATCCTTCAAATATTTCATTGGAGTATAGTATCTCAATGAAATTGCCCCCCACTAACCAAGGACCCATATATGTATCTGCTACAGATATTAAATTTTCCCATAGTAATTTACTATTATTTAATATGTTACTAGCATATATACCTGATAATATAAAGGAGTGGCCTTGAGAACATAACTGCACCATGCAGTGGATCTCCTGATTTGTGAGGGCAATTTCAGTGACATGCACAGTATTGTTATTCCATAAAATCATTATACCTCCTTCTTGGCCCTCCGCTGGAGCTTGTGAAAAGCTAGTGAAATCAAAATCATCTCTAAGCATGGCATGATCAGCAAAGTGTATTTCTAAGAGAACCACTAGTGGTGACCTTTAATAATTGAGCATCGATCTAAAGTTCCTCCTAAATTCCAGAGACTGTACATCTCGGCTGTTCCATATAACAAAATTCATAGACTTAGTGCGCGTGGGTGGTGCTAGTGGAGCCTGATAAGTGCAACGACCCAACCAATTATTTTGAGAGTTATAGCACCGTTCCCCCATTTACTTCTCATTCTGTACTTTATAGCTGCTATGTGACTTGTCGGGGTAGTTGGTTCAGGTACGAGGAGGTTTCGGAATACATTGAGATACTTAGTCTCAAGGTAAAAAGCTTAAGTTTAAAAGGTTGATTGAATATTGACTTATATGTAAACGACTCCAGATTAGAGTTTTGACAGTTCCGTTAGCTCCGTTGGGTGATTTTGGACTTAGGAGCATGTCCGAATTGTGGTTTGGAGGTCCGCAGTTAAATTAGGCTTAAAATGGCAAAATTAAAAATTTATAAGTTTGACCGAGAGTGGACTTTTGTGGTTATTGGGATCGGATTGGAGTTCCAGGAGTTGGAGTAGGTCTGTGGCGTCATTTGTGACTTGTGTGCAAACTTTGAGGTCAATTGGACGTGATTTAATAGGTTTCGGCATCGTTTGTAGAAGTTAGAATTTCCTTAGTTCATTAGACTTGAATTGGGGGTGCAATTCGTATTTTTGATGTGATTTGAAGGCTCGACTAAGTTTGTATCATGTTTTAGGATTTGTTGGTATAATTTGTTGAGGTCCTGGGGGCCTCGAGTGGAGTTCAGATGGTTAACAGATCGAATTTGGAGTTTAGATGATTGCTGTAGTTATGAGTTTGCTGGTGTAATCCACCTACAGAGCTTTGGTCGCAGGTGCGAGCTGGGAGGTGCAGAAGCGGAGTTTTGACCGGGGGGAGGGGGGCCGTGGAGTGTGGATGCGGAAGGATTTCTGCAGGTGCGGACTCGCACCTGCGCCTGGGGATCGCAGAAGCGGAGAAGAGCTTGGAGTCACTGGTCCGTAGAAGCGGATAGGCTTGCGTAGGTGAGTACCCGGAAAAGCGGGATTTGTGAATGCAAAAGCGGTTGGTCGGCCCTTAAGTGGCCTCCGCAGATGCGGATGATTGACTGCAAAAGCGGTACCGCAGAAGAGGATGTTTGGATCGCAGAAGCGGGATAGCTGGGCAGTGTTTAAATCCGAAGGGTTTCATGATTTCTCTTATTTTTGACTTTGCAAACTCAGTCTAAGGCAATTTATGAGAGGAGTTTCGAGGGGTTTCTTGAGGTACGTCACTTGTGGTTAAATTTACTCAATAATTTTGTTTTTCCACCTAAATTGTGTGGTTTTGAAGTGTAATTTTGGGAATTGAGGCTAGGGATTTGGAGAGTTTAAATTGGCGATCTAGGTGTCGATTTGGTGTTGGATTTTGGTAAATTTGGTTTGGTTGGACTCTTGGATGAATGGGCTTCTGGATTTTGTGACTTTTTTTGGGATTCCGAGACGTGGGGTCAAGGGCCGGCTTTTGAGTGGACTTTTTGACTTTTAATTAAAAACTTAGTATTTTCTTAAGGAATTGATTCCCTTAGCCCGTGTTGATTGTATCAAACTGTTTGTGGCTAGATTCGAGGCATTTGGAGGCCGATTCGCGAGGCAATGACAGATTTGCACGGTTTGAGGTAAGTAACACTTCTAAGCATGGTTCTGAGGTATGAAACCCCTAATTCCGTATTATGTGATTGGTGTTGAGATGACGCATATGCTAAATGACGGGCATATAGGCATGTACCGTAAGAATTGTGACTTGGAACTGAATAGTTGTTAAATCTTGTTGTTACCCGTATTTTCACCATGTTCTAGATCTATTAAGCTATCAGTCATGTTATAAACTCTGCTTAGGCTATATGATGGTACTATTGGGACCCATAGTGGTCGTTCTTTGCTGTAGAACTAATTGCTTAATCTGTCAATTTGTACTCAGTCACAGTTATAACTTGTATATTATGTCTCATTCTCTGTTGTCTTTACATGTTATATCATATCATCATTGTGGGTTGATTATCATGATTCCGGTGAGCCCGAGAGACTGGAGAGCTTATTGACTGAGTGGGGCTATGGGCCTATTGTGAGTGATATTTATTGGATCAGGCTACATGCCGCAACAGGCTTTATTGATTGAAGCTAGGATTTGGCTTATTATAGCGCTTGGGCTGGATCGCCCCCTCCGGAGTCTGCACACCTATAGTGGGCTCAATGCTAGTAGTTATGATATTCGGGCTGGATCTGCCTTGTTTTCTTTGCATGTGGGCTGGATCTACCTTGTTTTATTTGCATGTGGGCTGGATCTGTCCTGGCTAGATCTTCCCTGTTATGTGTTAAGTTTTGTTGTGAAACCAGAAAGATGTCTAAGTTCTTGTTGAAAGCATGTCTAAATTCTTGTACCTTCACTCGTAGAATATAAATATTTGAGATATCATTATTATATTTTCTGTAACTTTCCGTACTGTTAAATGTTGAAAGTGAACCGTAATAATTGGACTTGTCACTACTTTCAGTCTAAAAGTTAGATTTGTTACTTATTGAGTTAGTTGTACTCATGCTATACCTTGCACTTTGTGTGCAGATCCAGGTGCTTCCGGTTTCGGCGGTTGTTGATTTGCAGAGGCCAGACCTTCGGAGATCATCGAGGTAGATGCTTGGCGTTCGCAGACCTTGACTCTCCTCATTTTTTTTAGTTTATTTTTTTAGTTGTACTTCTAGACAGTGTACTAGACTTTGTTATTTTGTAGATGCTCATGTACTCAGTGACAACCCAGTTTTGGGAAGAAATAATGTATTGAGTTATGATTTCCTATCCTATTTTAAGAGAATTTTCCTTTATTTAAACTATTTTAATATCTTTCAAAGATTTAAAGTGTTGGAAATGTCTGAATAGTCGGCTTGCCTAGTACCATGATAGGCACCATCATGACGGGTTAGTTTTAGGTCGTGACAAGTTGGTATAAGAGCCTAGGTTACATAAGTCTCACGAGTCATTAGCAGGTTTAGTAGAGTCTTGCGGATCGGTACAGAGACTTCTATACTTATCTTCGAGAGGCTGCCGAACCCTTAGAAAATTTCACATTCTTGTATTCTTGTCATGCGGATTTGTTGATTTTAGAAAATAAAACTTCTGTTATTCTATTCTCTCATAGATGGCGAGGACACGTGCTATTGGACAGGACAGATAACCACCAGTACCACCAGCCAGGGCCAAGAGAGGCCGAGGTCGCGGTAGGGGTCGCGGTAGGGTCAGAGGTGAAGCTCGTACAATAGCTAGAGCAGCACCTGCAAATCCACCAGTTGCTCCAGTTCAGGACCAGGTTCCAGATGTGGTTGAACTAGTGGGGCCAGCTCATGCACCAGCTATGCCCATTGTGATCCCATGCCTTTAGGAGGCTTTCGCTCAGATTTTGACGGTGTGCACTAGCCTTGCTCAGGAGATTTCTTTTCAGACCGCGCCAGCCACTTCTCAGTCCGGGAGAGGTATCAGACTCCCGCCGCCCGTACTCTAGAGCAGGTGATGCAGGGACTTCAGATGCCAGGGGTATTTCCAGCCCAGTCGGGTGAACCTGCTCAGGTCCAAGTGGGTCCCGTTATGACTGATGATGAGCAGAGGAGACTTGAGAGGTTTGGAAGACTCTAGCCTCCATCATTCAGTGGGGCTGAGTTTGAGGATGCCCAGGACTTCTTGGATAGGTGCCAGTGGATTCTTCGCACGTCGAGAATTCTAGAGACCAGTGGAGTCGCATTCACTACTTTTCAGTTTACTGGAGCTGCCTTCAGATGGTGGGATGCCTATGAGAGGAGCAGGCCAGTCGGTGCTACACCACTATCATGGCGTGAGTTTTCCATTCTCTTCTTGGAGAAGTTTCTGCCACTGACCCGTAGGGAGGAGCTGCACAGGCAGTTCGAGTAGCTACGCATGAGATTTTTAGAGTTGGCTCGCCATGCAGTTTGGTTGGTTCCCACCGAGAGAGAGAGAGGATTAGGAGATTCATTGATACCCTCACCTATCATTTGCATTTTGCTATGACTTGGGAGAGTGTATCTGGTGTTCAGTTCGACGAGGTGGTTGATATTTCTCGGCGATTCGAGATGGTCCTTAGTTAGGAGAGTGAGGAGAGGGAGTTTAAGAGGCCTCATGGATCGGGTGGTTTCAGCGGTGTTCCTTCTGGGGGTCAGTTCTACCATGGCAGATTCGGGTGGTTTCAGCGGTGTTCCTTCTGGGGGTCAGTTCTACCACGGCAGGGGCCGTCCTTATAGGCCCACTCAGATGGCTCGTATAGTCCATCGTGGTGCATCATCCAGCCATGGTTTATACAGTTCTAGACCAAGCCAGTCATCCCTCAGTGCCCTCCTAACTCAGAGTTCATCTCGTGCACCTTCAGTTCACGGTTCGTCTGCACTAGGTTATTTTTGTAGTTATTCTGGTTCTGAGGGTCCGCCTCAATATTTGCCACAATTTTCTGAGAGGGGATGTTTTGAGTATGGAGAGTTGGGTCATGTGAAGAGGTTCTGTCCCCACCTAACAGGAGGTCTAGTTCAGCAGAGGAGTCAGGCCACGACTTCAACACCAGCTACTTCACCACTCGCCCATCCAACTCGGGGTGGGGCTCATGTAGCTATGGGTCGCCCAAGAGGGGGTGTCCGATCATGTGGCAGACATGCCTGATTCTATGCTATTCCCGCCAGGCCTGATGTTATTGCTTCAGATGCAGTGATCACAAGTATTGTCTTAGTATGCCAGAGGGATGCTTCTATATTATTTGACCCTGGTTCCACTTATTCTTATGTATCATCGTATTTTGCTCATTATCTAGATATGCCCTCCTTAGTATCATCTGTTCATTTATCTATGCCAGTGGGCGATACTATTGTTGTGGACCATGTATATCGGTCATGTGTAGTGACTATTAGGGGATTGGAGACTAGAGTTGATCTCTTACTGCTTAGAATGGTTGATTTTGACGTGATCTTAGGTATGGATCGGTTGTCTCCATATCATGCTATGCTGGATTGTGACACTAATACCGTGACATTGGCGATGCCTGGGTTGCCAAGGATCGAGTGGAAGGTTCAATAGACTATGTTCCCAGCAGAGTGATTTCATATTTGAAGGCCCAACGGATGGTTGGGAAGGCTTTTGTTTATCTTATTTGGCCTTTGTGAGGGATGTTGGTGCTGATAACCCTACTATTGATTATGTTCCAGTGGTACAAGACTTTCCGGATATGTTTCCTACAGACCTGTCGGGCATGCCGCCCGACATGCATATTGACTTTGGTATTGACTTGGTGCCGGGCACTCAGCCTATTTCTATTCCTCTGTATCGTATGGAACTGGCTGAGTTGAAGGAATTAAAAGAACAACTTCAGGAACTTCTTGATAAGGGGTTTATTAGGCCTAGTGTGTGGCCTTGGGGTGCAGCAGTTCTGTTTGTGAAGAAGAAAGATGACATTATGCGGATGTGCATCGACTATAGGCAGTTGAACAAAGTTACAATCAAGAACAAGTATCCTTTTGCCGCGCATTAATGATCTATTTGACCATCTTCAGTGAGCGAGGGTGTTATCTAAGATTGATTTGAGGTCTGGGTATCACCAGTTGAAGATTCGGGACTCGGATATTCTAAAGACAACATTCAGGACCCGTTATGGTCATTATAAGTTCCTTGTGATATTTTTTGGGCTGACCAACGCCCCAACAACATTCATGCCTATGATGAACAGTGTATTTCATCCTTATCTCGACTAGTTTGTCATAGTATTCATTGATGATATCCTGGTGTACTCTCGTAGCCAGGAGGAGCATGCCCAGCATTTAAGGATTGTGTTGCAGCGGTTGAGGGAGGAGAAGCTTTATGCCAAGTTCTCCAAGTGTAAGTTTTGTCTTAGTTCAGTGGCGTTCTTAGGGCACATGGAGTCAAGTGAGGGGATTCAGGTGGATCCAAAGAAGATAGAGGCAGTTCAGTGTTGGCCCAGCCCATCCTCAGCTACTGAGATTCAGAGCTTTCTCGGCTTGGCCGGTTATTATCGTCGCTTCGTGGAGGGTTTCTCATCTATTACATCACCTTTGACCAAATTAACCCAGAAGGGTGCTTCTTTCAGGTGGTCAGATGAGTGTGAGGAGAGCTTTTAGAAGCTCAAGACTTCCTTGACCACAGCTCCAGTTCTAGTTCTACCTTTAACTTTTGGTTCTTATACAATGTATTGTGATGCTTCTCATATTGGTATTGGGTGCTTCTTGATGTAGGGAGATAGAGTGATTTCTTACGCTTCGTGTCAATTGAAGCCCCATGAGAAGAACTACCACGTCCACAATTTGGAGTTGGCTGCCATTGTTCATTCATTGAATATTTGGAGGCATTATCTCTATGGTGTATCTTGTGACGTATTTACGGATCATCGGAGTCTTCAAAACTTGTTCAAACAAAAAGATCTACATTTGAGGTAGAGGAGATGGTTGGAGCAACTAAAGGACTATGATATCACTATTCTATATCTTCCTAGGAAGGCTAATGTGGTGGCTGATGCCTTGAGTAGAAAGGCAGTGAGTATGGATAGCCTTGCATTCATTTCTGTTGGTGAGAGACCGCTTGCTGTTAATGTTCAGGTCTTGGCCAACCAGTTCGTGAGATTAGATATTTCGGAGCTCAGCCGGGTTCTATCTTGTGTAGTTTCTCGGTCTTCCTTATATGATCGCATCAGGGAGCACCAGTATGAGGATCCCCACTTGCTTGTCCTAAAGGACACGGTTCAGCACGGTGATGCCAGGTATGTTACTATTGGGGATGATGGGGTGTTGAGGATACAGGTTCGGATTTGTGTGCCTAATGTAGATGGGCTACGTGAGTTGATTCTTGAGGAGGCCTATAGTTCATGGTATTCCATTCATTCAGGTGCCGCGAAGATGTACCAGGACTTGAGACATCACTATTGGTGGAGGAGAATGAAGAAAGTTATAGTGGGGTTTGTAGCTCGGTGCCTTAACTGTCAGTAGGTGAAGTATGAGCATCAGAGGTCGGGTGGATTGCTTCAGAGGCTAGAGATTCTAGAGTGGAAATGGGAGCGTATCACCATGGATTTTGTAGTTGCGCTCCCACAGACTTCGAGGAAATTCGATGCTATTTGGGTGATTGTGGGTCGGCTAACCAAGTTTGCGCACTTCATTCCAGTTGGTACTACTTATTATTCTGAGCGGTTGGCTGAGATTTACATCCGCGAGATTGTTCGCCTTCACGGTGTGCCAGTATCCATCATTTCCGATCAGGGCACGCAGTTTACATCGCAGTTTTGGAGAGCCGTATAGCGAGCGTTGGGCACCCAAGTTGAGTTGCGTACATCATTTCACCCTCAAATGGACGGACCGTTCAATCGCCCTATTCAGATATTGGAGGATATGCTACGTGCTTGAGACATAGATTTCGGGGATTCTTGGGATCAGTTTCTGCCGTTCACGTAGTTTGCCTACAACAACAGCTACCAGTCGAGCATTTAGATGCCTTCGTATGAGGCTTTGTATGATAGACGGTGTCGATCCCTGGTGGGTTGGTTTGAGCCGGGTGAGGCTAGGCTATTGGGTACTGACTTAGTTCAGGATACTTTAGACAGGGTTAAATTGATTAAGGATCGGCTTCACACAGCGCAGTCCAGACAAAAGAGTTACATCGATAGGAAGGTTCCTGATATTGCTTTTATGGTTGGAGAGAAGGTACTGCTCAAGGCTTCACCCATGACGGTGTTATGAAATTCGGGAAGAAGGGCAAGTTAAGCCCTTAGTATATTGGGCCGTTTGAGGTACTTCAGAGGACTGGAGAGGTGGATTACAAGCTTGCCTTTCCGCCTAGTTTGTCGAGTGTGCATCCAGTATTTCATATTTCTATGCTCCGAAAGTATGTCGGCAATCCGTCTCATGTTTCGAATTTCAGTATGGTTTAGTTGGATGGTGATTTGACTTATAATGTGGAGCCGGTGGCTATTTTGGATCGGCAGGTTCGAAAGTTGAGGTTAAAGGACATAGCTTCAGTGAAGGTGCAGTGGAGAAGTCATCCAGTTGAGGAGGCCACTTGGGAGATCGAGCGGGAGATACGGAGCAGATATCCATGCCTATTTGAGACTCTAGGTACGTTTCTAAACCCGTTCGAGGACGAACGTTTGTTTATAAAGGGGAGGATATAACAACTCGGTCGATCGATTTGAGATTTATAGCCCTGTTCCCCCATTTACTAATCATTTTGTTCTTTATAGTTGCTATATGACTTGTCGGGGTAGTTGGTTTGGTTCCGGAGAGGTTTCAAAATGAATTGAGACACTTAGTCTCAAGGTGGAAAGCTTAAGTTGAAAAGGTTGACTGGATGTTGATTTATATGTAAATGACTCGGGATTAGAGTTTTCATGGTTGCGTTAGCTCCGTTGGGTGATATTGGACTTAGGAGTGTGTCCGGATTATGATTTGGAGGTCCGTAGTTGAATTAGGCTTGAAATGGCGAAGTTGGAAATTTATACGTTTGACCGAGAGTGGACTTTGTGGTTAACGGGATCGTATTGGAGTTCCGGTAGTTGGAGTAGGTCTGTGGCATCATTTGTGACTTGTGTGCAAATTTTGAGGTGAATCGAACGTGATTTTATAGGTTTCGGCATCGTTAGTAGAAGTTGGAATTTCCTTAGTTTAATAGGCTTGAATTAGGGTACGATTTGTGTTTTTAATATTGTTTGATATGATTTGAGGGCTCGACTAAGTTCGTATCGCATTTTAAGATTTATTGGTATAATTGGTTAAGGTCCCGGGGGCCTCGGGCGGAGTTCGAATGGTTAACGGATCGAATTTGGAATTTGGGTAACTGCTGAAGCTGGGAGGCTCAGAAGCGTAGTTTGGACTGGGGGCTGTGGAGCACGGATGCAGAAGGATTTTTGCAGGTGCGGACTCGCACTTGCGCGTGGGGGATCGCAGAAGCGGACATGAGCTTAGAGTCACTGGTCCGTAGAAGTGGATAGGCTTGCGCAGGTGCGCACTCGCAGAAGCGGAATTTGTGACCGCAGAAGCGGTTTGTCGGCCCTTAAGTGGCCTCCGCAGATGCGGATGATTGACCGTAAAAGCGGTATCGCAGAAGCGGGATAGCTGGGCAGTGTTTAAATCCGAAGGGTTTCGTGATTTCTCTCATTTTGGACTTTGCAAACTCGGTCTAAGGCGATTTATGAGAGGAATTTCAAGGGGTTTCTTGAGGTACGTCACTTGTGGTTAAATTTACTCAATAATTATGTTTCCCTACCTAAATTGTGTAGTTTTGAGGTGTAATTTTGGGAGTTGAGGCTAGGGATTTGGAGGGTTTAATTTGGGGATTTGGGTGTCGATGTGATGTTAGATTTTGGTAAATTTGGTATGGTTGGACTCGTGGTTGAATAGGCTTTCGAATTTGATGACTTTTATTAGATTCCGAGACGTGGGTCCGGGGGTCGGCTTTTGAGTGAACGTTTTGCATTTAAATTAAAAACTTAGTATTTTCTTATGGAATTTGTTCCTTTAGCCCGTGTTGATTGTATCGAACTGTTTGTGGCTAGATTCGAGGCATTTGGAGATCTATTCGCGAAGCAAGGGCGTGTTGGAGTAGAGATTTGCATGGTTGGAGGTAAGTAACACTTCTAAGCTTAGTTCTGAGGGTGTGAAATCCTGAATTTCATATTATGTGATTGGTATTGAGGTGACGCATGTGCTAAGTTACAGGCATGTAGGCGTGTACCGTAAGAATTGTGACTTGGTCGATTCCATGGAACTGAATATTTGTTAAATCTTGTTGTTACCCGTATTTTCACCATGTGCTAGACCTATTGATCTGTCAGTCATGTTAGAAACCCTGCTTAGGCTATATAATGGTACTATTGAGATCCACAGTGGTCGTTCATTGCTGTATAACTAATTGCTTAATCTGTCAATTTGTACTCAATCACAGTTATAACTTGCATATTATATCTCAGTCTATGTTGTCTTTATATGTTATATCATATCATCATTGTGGGTTGATTATCATGATTCTGGTGAGCCTGAGAGATTGAAGACGTTATTGACTGAGTGGGGTTGAGGGCCTATTGTGAGTGATATTTATGGGATCCGGCTGCACGCCGCGGCAGGATTTATTGATTGATTCCAGGATTTGGCTTATTATAGCGCTTGGGCTGGATTGGCCCCTTCGGAGTCTGCACACCCACAATGGGCGCAATGCTAGTAGTTATGACATTTGGGCTGGATCTGCCTTGTTTTATTTGCATGTGGGTTGGATCTGCCCTGGGCTGGATCTACCCTAGGCTGGATCTGCCCTGTTATGTGTTAAGTTTTGTTGTAAAATATGAAAGCATATCTAAGTTCTTGTTGAAAGCATGTCTAAATTCTTGTGCCTTCACTTGTAGAATATAAATACTTGAGATATTTATATTTTCTGTAACTTTCTGTACTATTAAATGTTGAAAGTGGACCGTAATAATTGGACTTGTCACTACTTTCAGTCCAAAGGTTAGATTTATGACTTGTTGAGTTGGTTTTACTCACGCTACATCCTGCACCTCGTGTACAGATCCAGGTGCTTTTGGTTTTGGCGGTTGTTGATTTGTAGAGGCCAGATCTTCGGAGATCATCGAGGTAGCTGCTTGGTGTTCACAGACCTTAACTTTTCTCCCTTATATTTTTCAATTTATTTATTCAGTTTTACTTCTAGACAGTGTACTAGTCTTTGTTATTTCGTAGATGCTCATGTACTTAGTGACACCCCGATTTTGGGAAGAAATTATGTATTGATTTATGATTTCCAATACTATTTTAAGAGAAGTTTCCTTTATTTAAACTGTTTTAGTATCTTTCAAAGATTTAAAGTGTTGAAAATGTCTGAATAGTCGGCTTGCCTAGTACCATCATAGGCGCCATCATGACGGGTTGGTTTTGGGTCGTGACAATGAGGCTCCTCTAGAGTTGGTGTCTCCTCCGTGTGTGATAGGGTCAATTCCCTGAGCGTTGGTGTTATCACTACAGCAAATTTTCCCGTCTCCGGGCTTACTGTGGGATGTAGCTTGATCAAGCATTTGATCACTTCTGGAGGGCAATTGAGTAATAGATTTTTGTCATATTTCTTTTTTAGGACGGATATATGGAAAGTCCCTAGCCACACTGGTTCCATTCTTGTTTTCCTCATCTCTTCCATAACTGCTGCAATTTCCTGGGGTGTGAGAATTTCTTGATTGTTTGGAGTTGGTAGTTGTGGGCTCATTGAGGCTGGTGTTGGAGTAAGTGGTTCGAATGGGCTTAATGGTGACAGTGGTATTAAGGGTTGTTTCATGTAAGTGTAGTCGGGTATCCATGGGATGGGAAATTGGGTTGGCGGGTAGAATGGTAACTTGTCGTAGGTGTTCATCTAATGGTGGCTGTTTAGATGTGGAGGGGTGTTCTATGTGTAGTTATATGGTTGAGGCCGATGGTGTAGCCCGCCCCCCTATGGGTGATGTACTCGCTTGTGTGTTTGCCTATATGTACTGTCCATATAGGTTCATGGCAGCTGTCATTCCCTCTGTTATTATTTGTGCTAGGTCCTGGGGATTTAGAGACGAATGATCACTTCTTGGTTGTTCACTAGCATTGAGAAGGCCAATGCATGATTTTGTAACCCCATCTCGATCCAAGATTGGGGTGGAGTGGAGGGTTTGGAGTTTGAGAAGTGTACATTACTGGGTAATTCTGGGGTGGTGGAGTTTGGTTGGCCATCGTTGGTGGAGAGAGGAAGTGAAGGTTGAGTGGTCTGTATAGGAGTTAGGATGGACGTTGATGATGAGTTCTGAGTGGGAATGTTAGTGCATTATGGCATTGCATGGGGAGTGTTTGAAATAGAAGAAGAGAAGGGTTGAGAGTGTTGCGTGTGAGATGGGAAATCTAATGATTTTATGGCAGTATTAGTAGAGAAGGGAGAGATGGAGAAAGGCGGTGGAGTATATTGTTCTTGTGCGTTGGGCTATTTACGTGGGCTGCCTTTGTGGGATATTGTTTGCATGGAGGCAGTAGAATGTATATAGAGTAGTGTGTTGGGCTTGTGATCTACCATTTCTAGGTCATGATTGCCTACTAGTAGTGTTTGTGGGCTTGTTTGATCCGGTAAGGAGTGGTTTCTTAACAGATTTGGATTGGTTGCGTGTTGAGGTGGTGTTGACATGGCAGCTTGTGGCATTTGCATAGTGTCCATGTAGTCACTGTTCATAGTTGTAACATGTGAATTAGGGTGCGTTTATATGTGGATTTCTATGGGTGAGTAAGATAATTGTGGTGAGTCCTTGGGCCGGCTCTATGGGTGAGTAAGATAATTATGATGAGTCCTTGGGCCGGCTAGAGTCTGTCTGGGCTGCTTTGGCTTGGGCCTCTAATTCATGGTTTGGGTTGTTTTGATGCTCATTATTAGTCATCTCTAATAAGTCAACATGTTCTTTTAGAATATTAAAATTGTTATTAAGCACTAATCCAGTTTGATTAACCAATTGTTTAGGAATTAATGGGACATTAGGTTTTGGGGAGAAAGACTTAGGAAGCGTACTTATGAGTGGCTTATGTGTCTCCTCTGACTTCGATATTGTGGTAGTGTAACCATTAGGTTCTAGACGCAGTGGTGATGTGCTTGCTTCAGTGTTCCTGTTAAGTGTATGTTGGTGTCGCCCTTGTTATTTGTCTTATCTTCGTGGGAAGACTACAGTTTTTCATTCTGAGTCTTTTTGTTGATTTTCAGATGTAGGAGTGGGAGTAGTTGAAGAAGTTGACAATTGTTGTGGTAGTATGGTATTTGGAGGGTGATGTATTTGACTATGGGGACAAATAATCCGTGTGTGACCCAGTCGTCCACAACTAACACAACATGTTTAGACCTTCATAGAGTATTTGTTGACGGTGTGTCCCAATAAAGACATGGGACTTTAATGGCTGCTCTAGTGGCACTTTTATGCAAATTCTAGCATAACGGCCACGAGATGTAGCAGATGTGCATGTATCTATTTTTAGTAGTTTGCCAAGTTTGTTTCCTACTTTTTGTAATATTTCAAGATCATAGAATTCTGTTGGAAGCTCAAGGAATTGAGTCCAAATTGAGGTATATGTGAGATGCGTCGTGGATGCTAGGAATTTAGGTTCCCATCGTCGCACTGAAAGGAAGTGGTTTAAAACCACGGTCCATTGTGCAGTGCTTTGTTCATGTTTTCTTCTTGTTGATATTTGATTAAGAAAAATCCATTGCCTAGGTCAATGAGTGATAGTGTTTCAGTAGGTTTTCACATAGATTGTAGCTTTTTCTTGAGGGATAAATGACCCACTTTGCGTCTAAAAACTTTAACTATAATAGAGTATTTCCAAGGATGATAAAGTCTGGATTTTTCTGTACTGAAAATTGATATAAAGTTGTCCGGCATTGGCTCTTGTAAAACTTCGTCGGACATGTCAATGTGTGATTGGGTATTAGCAATTGGTAGTAGTGACATAGTATGGTTATTTTATAGTGTCTGCATAAATGAAGGGTGGTTGTTATTGGTGGTTAAGTCATCTATATTCATGAGGCTTAGATATGGGGTTTCTGTAGTGGTTATTGGAGGAGTGTCAGTCATGGTTTCGCTGAAGAAGAAGAAGAAGAAGAAGAAGAAGAAGAAAAGGAATTGGTAGATTAGTTTACAGGAAAATTTCTAGTGAGAGGTTGGAGCTTCTCTCTCTAACCCATCACTTAGGTTATTCAATTATCTGCCTGAAGTTAGTATTTATATACTATATGATGGCCCTTTAACGATACTATATGTCTGAACTTGTCCATACTAAGACCCCTTTATACGTCAGAGACAAAACTAGAGCTAAGAAAGAAGTTGCAGGTGGCCAGAGAGCTAGGTTTGCAACAGTTACACCCTGCGCATCCCAAGGTGACGTATAATGAATATGAAACATGTTAATCATGATTTAAATAGTTTTAAAGTCATAATATGACTATATATGATAGTTGGATAAAATATATAAAGTTTGGGAAAAGTCGAATTTAAGTTGCAGAAAAACCGACTAAGGATTTGCCTTGTAACAGAGCATTTTGAGCAATATATTTCGTGTGCTATATGGGGTCTCTTTTGGGATATATTATATACCAAATTAAAGGTCTTGGAATGTAATTTCCAATGCTCTTAACCGTTCGTTCATACGACATCCGGATAAAATGATATAAGCGTCGGAAGATGGGCCAATGAGAGGGTGCCAAGCTAGCACCTCTTTGACTTTTCCAAACTTGATATATATAGGTCTTAGGCCGTGTATATCTTCCTTTTGCCATAGAAAACGACCTGAGAACATCCACAAACATACCCTTAAGCTGTCTTCTAGGGTTTCAAATAATATTAACATCCCGGGTACGAAATCAAGAAGCGATGACATTAGAACGATCCCTACGACGTAAGTATCGCTATATCGCCTCTTGTTTTCTTTATAGTTTGAGTTTTGGAAGGTACTTAAAATTTAGGAAAACGTCTAATTTCTGTATTTAAGCTTTTATATATCAAAGAAGGTTGATAAATTCGTTTTCTAATAGTTAGAACTCACGGGACAGTAATCGAAAGTCGTGAGTTAGATTTATTTCACTTTTAGTGGACTGTTTTGTGGTCCACTCGTGTTGGCCTATTGTGCTGCAGATTTATGGAGTTTGGAAGAATGAAGGGCATGGATAAACGCCACATGTGATAGGGTAGTAGGCTGGTCGCTCGTCGTTGTAATTTCAGGTTAATTGATAACTTATTGATTGAGTGTGTTATGGTATATTTAGGAGTTTTGTTGTATTGAAGGTCCCGAATTGTAGTTGGGTTATTTTGAGTTTCTGATTGTATTGTGTTTGTATCTCGCCTATAGTAGGGTTGAGAGAGAATTGAAATCAGGGGAAATGCTGCCCGTTTTATTTTAGAATCGATTCATCATTTGAGATACGTGATATACCACTGCCATCTAAGTTGTACACGTATTTCTTTGTTATAGGGTTGGCACGCTAGTTGTCATAAGCTTGTTGTTGAGTTGCATTAACGACTTGAGGTATGTTAAGGCTATCCCTTCTTTCCTTTTGGCATGATTTATATGATACAAATGAAATGAGCAAGCACGCAACTTTCATAAATGATTCTATTCTTAGAAGTACTAGGGTTGCCTATGTTCTGGATTCCCCATATGTCCTACTTTCATATTGTTTGTTCGTGGGTATCATGACATTCCGAGAGATATTATTGACTTACTTCATTATGAATTGCATCCATTTATACATGTATACTTACCCATGACTAGATGGCATTATATTCGCGTATATTATATGTATATGGGGTATGGAGAAAGGTTACAACGTTATATACCCACCGCCACCTGATCAGCTGGTATACATTTTATGATTTTGCCCACAGTGGCTGAGATGATATGATGGGATGCCCTCAGAGGCTTGATAATGTTATGTACGCATATACCTATGCATGGTATGACATTTATACGCACATGCAAGACATTAAAAAATTTTCAAGATTCATAGAGCTATCCAGAATTACAGGTTGAGTTCTTTACTCCATGTTTCTTTCATGTCTTTTATATACTACTTTCATGCCTTACATACTCGGTACTTTATTTGTACTGACGTCCCTTTTTCCTTGCGACACTACGTTTTATGCCTGTAGGTCCCGATCGACTGGTTGAGAGTTTTCCTAGTAGGCTATCTGCTCAGCGGAAGGTGTTTGCGCACTCCACTTGCTCCGGAATTGCCTATTTTGTCAGTATGATTTGAATATGTATTGATTGGTATGGCGGGGCCCTGTCTCAACCTTTATGACATTTATGTACTCTTAGAGGCTTGTAGATAAATGTCATGTATATGGATACTTGTATGGCCTTATCGTCCTACACCTTGAGTATACAAATGATCATGTCGGCCTTATAAGCCCGTATGTCCCATGTATAAGTTTCTATATCATGTTGGGTCATCCTATGTCTAGTATTCCCTTATGTTTTATTCCCGTTATCTCATGACGGCCTTTCTGGCCCACTTACCCATGACGGTATGATAAGAAAGATATGCTACGTTGGTACTCGGTTGTGTAAGGCACTGGGTGCCCGTCGCGGCCCTGCGGTTTTGTAATGACCCAACCGGTCATTTTTGATTTTTAGAACCTAGTTTCCCTAAAACAAACTCCTCGTATGTGCTTTTAGTAATTTATGACTTGTGGGGATGGTTGGTTCGGGATTTAGATGTGTTCGGGTTGAAATCGGAATGCTTGGTTCCTTAATTTGGTTTTAAAAATCCAAGTTTGACTTCGGTCAACATTTTGAGAAAACGACTCCGGAATCAGGATTCGACAGTTCCAATAGATCTGTATGATAATTTTGGACTTGGGCGTATGTTCGAATCGGATTTTAGACAACCCAGGAGCATTTCGGTGCTTAATAGTGAAAATTAACTATTTAAAGATTTAAGGTTCTTTAAATTTGGTTTGGAGTAGGTTTTGGAGTAATTGAAGTTCGTTTGGGATTCCGAGATATGGAATAGTTCCGTAATGTCATTTAAGACTTGCACGCAAAATTTGGTGTCATTCCGAATAGTTTAAATATGTTTTGGCGCGTTCGGAGTAAGTTTGAAGAATTTGAAATTTTTAAGTTGAATCAATTTGGTTTGGGGTATGATTCTTAGTTTTGATGTTGTTTTACACATTATGAGGGTTCGAGCGAGTCCGCTTTATGATTTCAAACTTGTTGATACGTTCGGGCTGGGCCCTACGGGCCTCGGGTGTTAACCGGACGAGGCTCAGATCGATTTTGGTCCTTGGAGCAGCAGCTGAAGCTTCCAGCTTCTGCTGCAACCACACCTGCGCTTGGCCATCCGCAAGTGCGAAGTTTGATGCACAGAAGCGGAAATGGGCGCAGATGCGAAGGCCCAAGTCGTAGAAGCGGACTCGAGGAAACGGTCCTGAGACCGCAAATGCGGAGCTTGGCCAGGCGAGGGAAACTCGCACCTGCGAGGCTTTTTCCGCAGGTGCAAAAATGCTGCTTGACAGAATGGATTAAAAATCGGGGCTCATCCTCTTTTGATCCCATTTTCTCCATTCTTGGGCGATTTTGGAGTTTTTTGAGAGAGGATTTCAACTAGCAACTTGGAGGTAAGTTAATTCTACACACTTTAAGTTAAATACATAGATTATGGGTAGATTATAACCTGTAAATCTTGGAAATCAAGGGTTTAGATAAAAAACCTAGGTTTTGACAAAATTGAGATTTTAACCACGAAAATGGTTATAAAATTGGATGGAAATTGTATATTTGAGTTCTTGAGATTATGGGTAACGTTTTTCTCCAAATATTTCCAAAATACGGGTACGTGGGCCCGGGGTGAATTTAGGAATTTATCATTTTGGATTGAGTAATTTATTTAATAATCTAATTTTGAATTTTCGAATATGTATTAATTATTTTGTATAATATTTGGATAATTTCGGATTTTTCGACATCGAATTGGGAGTTTTACGCGATGTTGTGATCGGGAAGTGGGCTTTGAGACAAGGTAAGTCTCTTGCCTAACCTTGTAAGAGGGAATTTACCCCATAGGTAATTTAAATTAATAATTGTTGCTGATTGTGGGGGCTACGTACGCACGAGGTGACGAGAGTTCGTGCGTAGCTACTAATATTACTAAAGCGCGGGTAGTTTAGGACTCAAATCATAAATTACCTGTGATAATTGTATCCTTATTTAATTAAAGCAATAGAATTATGTTGCAAATTGTTAGAGAAAATGGTAAAAGAATGAAATCTCACATACTTGAAATTTTGTTCAGAATATTTAACTGTTGTAGAAATTT
>AWOL01S0021401.1:102563-119821 GCA_000715115.1 Nicotiana otophora | reverse complement strand
ATTCTCATTCCAGAGATTCATAAGAAAATGTCCTCCTTTTTTGTGGAGCGGGCCGAACGCCTCGGCAGTATAGATGCATCTATGGATCGCGTTGCACGTCCATCGGCAGCGTACACAACACTCTGTATCGGGCCGTACGGCCTTAGCAAAAATCGTGCCTAATAATAATAATAATTATATGATACCTTGATATTTTAATTGCTACTTGTGAAATTAATTGATAAAATTGGAAATTATTGAAATGTGTGGAATTAATTACTTCTGCTTGTTAAGAAAATTATTGTTGGTCATCTAAAAATCATGCTATATCTTCTATTGTAATATTATTGACCCATAATGAGTGTCAAAGCCGACCTCTCGTCACTACTTCTTCGAGATTAGGCTTGATACTTACTGGGTACACGTTGTTTACGTACTCATGCTACGCTTGCTGTACTTTTTGTGCAGGACCTGAGACAGGTACTTTCGGAGGGCCTATCGGCGTGCATCTACGTTATCCAGAGGCTTAATGGTGAACTGCCTTTCTGAGCCGTTCTGCAGCAACTAGTGCCTCTTCTTGTATTTGTATTCTATCTATTTTATTTTAGATAGCATTTAGAATTTTGTATAATCTACTAGATGTCCATACACTTGTGACACCAGTTCTTGGCATACACTAGTAGAATTTGTGAATTTAATTATTTTACTTGGGTTTAAATTTATTTTATTTTCTCATATCTTTCTTAATTTTTGAAATTTTGAAGAGCTTGATTACTCAGAAATAGTTTAAAGAAATGAATATATGTTTAAATTATTAGTTGGCTTGCCTAGCTGGGATTTTGGGTGCCATCACGACCTATACGTGAGTTTGGGTTGTGACAGGTTTGAGTCGTGACAGAAGTGGTATCAGAGCAGTTGTACTAGGGAGTCTACAAGCCGTGTCTAGTGGAGTCTTGTTTATGGGTGTGTTATGCACCACACTTATAAGCAGGAGGCTACAGGGCATTTAGGACTGTCACTCTTTCTTCTTACTCTAGATCGTGTGGTAGAGCTCAGTTGTAAGAATTCAAACCCCTAAATTTTATTTTATTCGTTATACAACGACATCTACATCCAGAAAGACAGTTGGTAAGAGATTGAATGTGGCTATGGAAGAGTTGAGTCAGAGGAACTTAATTTTGCGTCATGCTTATGATGAGTGAATGTAAGGTCTTCAGTAGATTATGTGTGTACTACAACGTGTACGCTTCTTGATAAGGAGCCCTAAGGCATGAATATCTATCCACCCCTATGGTAAAAAGCAACGAGAGACTCAAAAAGTAGATACAGGTTTCAACAAGTAAAAGAAGCTAGGTGAAGAAGGATACGAGGTACCCAGTTAGTGAAGATTATCTGTATTTACAATTCATGCCGAGAAATATAAGCATTCTGAGTTACTTTCAACAGTAACAGATATATATACACTTGACAACATCCGTCTCAGTTATTCCCTATGGGAGCTAACAGATATAGTTTAAGAGAAAGATGGTATATTAGGATCCAGCTGGGGTTAGAGTAATCTAAAATTGTGGATGGATTGTTATCATTAGATAACATTTTCGAAGGATAGTGCAAAACATGGTAATAGTTCTCCTTGTGCGATACCTAGATGGTGCACTCTAGAATAGTATAGTCAGATATGAATACTAGAATGTTCAAAAATTGAAGATAGGCAGTGGAATCCTAGAAGGGATAAATATCTACCTTAGTATGACTCCCGTCCCTAATAAAAGGTGGAGAGCATGTTAGGCTTCGAAGAACCAGTGAGATGAAGCAAGGGGAGCTAAAAGTGAAAAAATGTTTTGTTGAAGGTTTCAGAATAAAGTGATAGACAGAAATATTAGCGGGAGAATAGGAAGATAGTAAATGAAGTACTATGAGTAAGATGTGATAAATGGGTAATAACGGTAAATCAAAATATGATAGAATGACAGAGTCTATAGTCAAGTGAAGGAAAAGACAAAAGGATACATGCCTCGAGTCAATAAAAGAGTATAAGCCATAAAGTCATGTCCCCATTTCTAGAAATGAGTTGGTGAATTGTACGTGATTACCAGAAGGAAAATTTAGACCCCCGGAGAAATAGAAATCAGTATGGGCTAGTGAACAAGATAAATTGAACATGAATTAGGGATCAGAAGATTTGATAATAGTCAGCATCGTGAGAATTTTAGAGATCGTATTCAGACAATAATAGAATGGACAACAAAAGAATAACCTTTAAAGTTCATTCAGAAAGACGCTTCCCAAATACAAGCGATGTGAGCGGAGTTAAGCTTAAGGGACTAAGTGTGCCAGTTACACTAGGTGACACCTTCATGCATAAGAAATTAAATTATCCCTGGTGTAGAAGGGTTACCGCAAGGCAAGTAAAAGCCCATGAAGATGTGAAAAGATGCCAAATATGAAGAGGTGAAACATTTATAGGTAAATCTTCATAGCATAGGTGTTAGTACTCCCCTAAAAGGGGAAGATGGTGTGATATGGTATTAAGTCGTAGTTATGTGTTTCAGGTAACTATGGAATAGTTAAGGAAGAATGTGGTAGAAAGGCAAAAGGAATGAGATTGCATTTATTTAGATCCTACGGATATGATACGATTCGAGAACATTATGTAAGCATGATGACGAGGAGAGGCAGTAAGGGTTCCATTACTAGATGTTATTGATAAATAAGTGCAAATGAACATTGGATACATAAGGAGCCAGTGTGCGGGGTAAGTTAAGACAAAGGATATAACCCAAGAGAGATTACGCAGAATATAGATATGAGAATGGACTAACGAGTAGTTAGTAGTTGATTCAGGAAGAGCCTAGCCATGGCTAAACAACAGGATACAGACAAATCAGCAGGTTGTACAAGATAAACATAGTGAAACCCAACATAGGGAATTCAGTCTAGCAAATATGATGACATCGTAATCCTTGAGAAATATTCAGATAGGAGTTAGGGTTGTTAAAGGTACCGTATAAGTGTTATGAAAATAAAAAAATGGTGCCACTGAGAAGATAGCCAAAATTTCAGTTCAAATCAACCTTACGAGCATAAGGGTGCAGAGGTAAGTAATTAAGGATAATTATAGGCGAGTAAGAACATCAAAAATTCTTTCGGGTATACGATGTAATAAGCTTGCAGCTTTACAGGAGTCAAATGGTCTCTCTTAAGTACTACAAAGAAAGACTAGCTGAGGGAATAAGGAAGAAGGCTTCAACTTAAGCATAGTGACATAAAGAAGAAATGGACTTGTAATAACAGTCTCACAACAACATTGTATGCACTCCATAAGAAAGTGGCACCTATCGTGGCTAATGAACGGGAAAAAAAAAATCAAAGGTCATAATTGAGATCATATGAGTTACAGGAAATTCCAGTATTTGTGGGTAATGCGATAAGCTATGTATTCATGCAAAAAGTGGTAGAACGACCATGAAAAGGAATTGCTTATGTTTAAAGACAACTTAGAAAACACGAGAAGAATTACTCGACCCACGATTTAGAGTTAGCCGCGGTGATTCATGCACTAAAGATGTGGAGGCACTATTTGTATGGCATTCATGTTGATATATATACGGATCATAAGAGCCTTCAATATATCTTCAAGTAAAAGGAATTGAATTTATGCCAAAGGAGATAGTTGGAGCTACTGAAAGACTATGACGTTGATATTTTATACCATCCGGGGAAGACGAATGTAGTAGCCGATGCCCTCAGCCGTAAATCTATGGGTAGTATGTCATATTTACAGCCAGAGAAGAGTGGGATAGTCCATGAGATTCATTAGCTAGCTAGTCTTGGAGTTCAATTACTGGAGTCAGGTGATACCGGAGTTACTATTCAGGACATGACAACTTCTTCTTTAGTAACTGAAGTGAAGGAACGCCAGTAGAAGGATCCCGTGCTAGCTCATTAAGGAGATACATCGCCTCAAAAAGAGAATAAAACCATTTGAGATTACAGGAAATGGAGTCTTCAGATATCGAGGTCAATTATGTGTTCCTAATGTGGCTGGGTTACGCCAGCAGGTTATGGGAGAAGCTCACTATTCTCATTATTCTATTCAGCCAGGAGCGACAAATATGTATCATGATATCAGGGAAATATACCGGTAGGACGGAATGAAGAAGGATATAGCAGAGGTTATTGCTCAGTGCCCTAATTATCAGCAAGTTAAGATTGAGCATCAGAAACCCGGTGGATTATTGCAGGCTATAGAGATTCCGACTTGGAAATGAGAAGTGATTAATATGGATTTCATCATAGGCTTACCTCGTACCCAGCATAAGTACGATTCTATGTGGGTTATTGTTGATAGACTTACAAAATCAGCCCATTTTCTGCCTGTCAGGACTACGTATTCAGTAGAGGATTATGCAAGGCTTTACATTAAGGAGATAATACGACTTCATGGTGTCCCTATATCTATTATCTCATATAGAGGTGCTCAGTTTACAGCTAATTTCTGGAGGTCCTTCCAAAACGTATTGGGGATTCAAGTAAGTCTTAGTACAGCATTTCATCCCCAGACAGATGGTCAGGCAGAGCGCACTATTCAGACACTGAAGGATGTGCTACGGACTTGTGTGATGGACTTCAGGGGTAGCTGGGATGATCATCTTCCACTTATTGAGTTCTCATATAATAATAGCTATAATTCAAGCATCTAGATGGCTCCATATGAAGCTCTTTTATAGACGAAAGTGTAGGTCACCTATCGGATGGTTCGAGGTTGGGGAAACTAAGTTAGTGGGACCAGAGTTGGTACAACAGGAAGTTGAGAAGATTAAGCTATTACGAGAAGGTCCATTAGCAGCTCAGAGTTGTCAGAAGTCGTATGTAGATAATCGACGACGAGACTTGGAGTTTCAGGTAGATGACTGGGTATTCCTAAAGGCATCACCAATGAAAGGCATTATGAGATTTGGTAAGAAAGGAAAGCTTAGCCCTCGGTACATTGGACCTTATAAGATCATATGCAGAGTAGGCCAGGTAGCATATGAGTTAGACTCGCCTTCCAACTTGGAGTGAGTACATCCAGTTTTTCACGTGTCTATGCTCCGCAAGTGTATTGGAGATCCTTCTAGAGTCGTTCCAGTTGACGATGTTCAGGTCACAGAGCAACTATCATATGAGGAAGCTCCCATTGCTATACTAGATAGACAAGTTCAGAGATTGAGAACTAAGGGCATAGCTTCAGTTAAAGTACTTTGGAGGAACAAGAATGTGGAAGAGATGACTTGAGAAGCTGAAGAAGACATGAAGTCTAGGTATCCTCACTTGTTTCCGCTTCCGGAGGAGGATCGGACTGAGACATCACAGTCTTTAGGTACGTATATGGTACTTGATTCTTATGTTAGTTATTGTCATTGGTCGTGTGAGGCTATTGGTGTTATTGATGATTGTGGCCCTGTGATGCTTTGTGTTGTTGGCTTTTCTGTCTGACAGGTTGGTAGTCATATCGTTATAGAGGAGACTTTGCCAAACTTTCTATAGATCTCTGGGATTTTAACATTCGAGGATGAATGTTTCTAAGGGGGGAGATTGTTACACCATGTGCGTCCCAAGGTGACGTATTATGAATATGAGACTTTTTAATCATAATTTAAATAGCTGTAAAGTCATAATATGACTATATATGATGGTTGGATATAAAATATAAAGTTTGGGAAAAGTTGGATTTAAGTTGCGGAAAACTCAACTAAGGATTTGCCTTGTAACAGAGCATTTTGAGCAATACATTTCGTGTGCTATATGAGGTCTCTTTTGGGATATATTATACACCAAATTAAAGGTCTTGGAATGTAGTTTCCAATGCTCTTAACCGTTAGTTCATACGACATTCGGATAAAAAGATATAAGCGTCGGAAGATGGGCCAATGAGAGGGTGCCAAGCTAGCACCTCTTTGACTTTTCCAAACTTGATATATATAGGTATTAGGCCGTGTTTATCTTCATTTTGCCATAGAACACGACCTGAGAACATCCATAAACATACCCTTAATCTGTCTTCTAGGGTTTCAAAGAAGATTATCATCCCGGGTACGAAATCAAGAAGTGATAATATTAGAACGATCCCTACGACGTAAGTATCGCTATATCGCATTTCGTTTTCTTTGTAGTTTGAGTTTTGGAATGTACTTCATAGCTAGGAAAACGTATACTTTCTGTATTTAAACTTTTATATATCAAAGAAGGTTGATAAATTTATTTTTTAATAGTTAGAACTCACAGGACGATGATCAGAAGCCGTGAGTTCGATTTATTTCACTTTTAGTGGACTGTTTTGTAGTCCACTCGTGTTGGCATATTGTACTGTAGATTTATGGAGTTTGGAAGGATGAAGAGCGTGGAGAAACGTCACATGTGGTAGGATAGTAGGCTGATCGCTCGTCATTACAATTTCAGGTTAATTGATAATTTATTGATTGGGTGTGTTATGGTATATTTGGGGGTTTTATTGTATTGAAGGTCCCAAAATGTAGTTGGGTTGTTTTGAGTTGCTGATTGTATTATGTTTGTATTTCTTCTATAGTAGGCTTGAATGAGAAGTGAAATCAGGGAAAATGCTGCCCATTTTATTTTAGAATCGAGTTATCATTTGAGATACGTGATATACTACCGCCATCTAAGTTGTACACGTATTTCTTTGTTATAGGGTTGGCGCGCTAGTTATCATAAGCTTGTTGTTGAGTTGCATTGACAACTTGAGGTATGTTAAGGATATCCCTTCTTTCCTTTTGGCATGATCCATATGATACAAATGAAATGAGCAAGCACACAACTTTCATAAATAATTCTATTCTCAGAAGTACTAGGGTTGCCTATGTTCTAGATTTCCCATATGTCCTACTTTCATATTGTCTGTTCATGGGTATCATGACATTCCGAGAGATATTATTGACTTACTTCATTATGCATTACATCCATTTATATATGTATACTGACCCATGACCAGATGGCATTATATACACGTATATTATATGCATATGGGGTATGAAGAAAGGTTATAACATTATATACGCACCACCACCTGATCAGCTGGTATACATTGATAATTTCGCCCATAGTGGCTGAGATGATATGATGGGATACCCTCAGAGGCTTGATGATGCTATGTACGGATATAGCTATGCATGGTATGACATTTATATGCACATGCATGACATTATAAATTTTTCATGATTCATAGAGCTGTCCAGAGTTATAGGTTGCGTTCTTTACTCCATGTTTCTTTCATGTCTTTTATATACTACTTTCATGCCTTACATACTCGGTACTTTATTTGTACTGACATCCCTTTTGCCTGGAGACACTGTGTTTCATACCCGTAGGTCCCGATAGACAGGTTGAGAGTTCTCCTAGTAGGCTATCAGCTCAGCGGAAGGTGTTTATGTATTTCACTTGCTCTAGAGTTGCATGTTTGGTCAGTATGATTTAAATATGTATTGATTGGTATGGCGGGGCCCTGTCCCGACCTTTATGATATTTATGTACTCTTAAAGGTTTGTAGATAAATGCCATGTATATGGATACTTGTATGGCCTTATCGGCCTACGTTTTTAGTATACAAATGATCATGTCGGCCTTATAGGCCTGTATGTCACATGTATAAGTTTCTATATCATGTTGGGTCATCCTATGTCTAGTATTTCCTTATGTTTTATTCCCGTTATTTCATGACGGCCCTTTTGGCCCACTTACCCATGACAGTATGATAAGAAAGATATGTTACATTGGTACTCTGTTGTGTAAGACATCGGGTGCCCGTCGCGGCCCTACGGTTTAGGTCGTGACAGCAATCTCGACTGGTTGCAATTTGATTTCAGAACAAGAGAGCCCGATGCAAATCTAAGTAGCTAGAGAGGGATTATAGCTTACTTATGTCAAGTTATAGCATTCCAATTTCCCAGTACGAATTCTTGAAGGCAGAGAAACAATACTTAGTTATGCAGGTATTGTATACAATTTAGCTCGTCCCCTCGATTAATTTTACGTATGGTCATTAAGATTTATCAGTAAAGTTACAAAATTATTTTTTCTCACATTAAACAAATAAACTTTAACCACTATAATATGAAAGTGGCTATTTCTATCGAATTAATATAACCAAACTTTACCCATTGTAACAGCTAATTCATAAACTTTAACCATCATAAGAGTAAAATCACCTTAGTTAGCAGGTTTCATCAATGTTATAATGGGCGAAATTTAGTAACTTTACTTTTATTATCGATAAAATTTTAATTAACCGCTATAGCAGTAAAGTTACTAAAATTTAACCGTTATAAGGAGAAAACTATCCATCAACGTGACTTTATTGTTATAATGGAAAAAGTTTAGTCACTTTACTATTATAATGAATAAAACATTACAATGAGTAACACATAATTATTCTAGTAAAGTGACAGAGATTAATTTAGTAATTTTATTATCTTATTAATCATACTTAAAATTAGCCATATCCATTTTTTTATCAAATTAAAGTAGCACTCAGACCACAAAACATTGCCCGTTTGGCCATGAAAATTACTTTTGTTCGAAAATTTTCATTTTGTTTCAAAATCAGTGTTTGGTCATAAAATTTTCAATTTTCACTTCAAGATGAATTTTGGAATTTTTCGAAAATTTGAAAAACTCCAAAAAACTGTATTTTAAAATTTTCACTCAAATCACTCACAAAAATTCAGAAACAACCCAAAATTATATTCATATCCAAACACAACTCTAATTTTCAAATACCATTTTCACTTGAAAATCTTTTCACTTTTTTCCGCAATTTTACAATTCTTATGTCCAAACGCCCACTTCGTGTTAGATTCTCGAAGTTGTTCCCTTCTCCACAGTTGCAACAGCTGAATGATATGCTGCAACAATCCCAGAAAGACGAACAGTGTTGCAAGCAAGAATTTGGTGAAATTGACATTGATCGTAGGTCATATAACAAAGAAAAAATCAAGAACGAAATGGATACAAAATCAAGCCTGTCTTTTGACTTATCAGAGCATGGTTTTGGTGTTATTTCGGAGGATTACCATAGCATAAAGCCTGATTATTTAGGCACATATATAAGGAAATGTAAAATCAGTGCAGAAATTTTCAGCATAGGTAGACAGGGAACACCAAATAACTATAGCCGGAGATTTCATTCTTCAGCATGAATATCGCATTGTACATTTTTCATAAGGTAAAAGGTGCTATTTCATTCATGTTTCTGATGGAACTCACTTAAGTTACATTTCCTTTTGTCAATAGTTATACAGTATTTATATTACATGTCAACCCGCCTATTCTGATTCACTTTACCCAATAAAGGGCTATGCGAAATAGGGATTGCTGCTTGAGAATTAATTTGACTAATCTTTGAAGTATCATTAGATTAGTTCAACTCAGTAATTTGAAATTGAAATTTAGATATTTAAAACTATACAAAATGTACTATAAGTTTAATTTTTCTCATCTCATATCAATATGATTAAAAAATTATTTCAAAATAGTAGTCAAACTATATAGAGTTTAAATATCGAGAAGTGAAATGTTTCATATAAATTGAAACAAAGGGAGTAGTAGTTTCACGAAAGAATATCACTGAATTGGGGAAGTTCCAAATTTTTGATATTTTTGGCGAATTGTATAATCTGCATCCTAAAATATGTGTTGACACTTGCTTTGTTCAATGGTTATCTAACTATATTATATTTTACTTAACTTGGTTTTCAACAAATTCGAATCCCGTGTATGCTAAAATAATAGTGTTTAATCTATCAACTAACTAATCTGTATATTATACAAGAGAGCTGTTAAATATGTAAGACAGTTTGGCCGAGTGGTCTAAAACGACAGATTTAGACTTTGCTCCGAAAGGGCGTGGGTTCAAATCGAGCTATCATTTTTAATTTCTGAAAAAATCCCAAGAAAGGAAAAGAGTTTCAGAACTTTTAAGCAATACTTAGAGTACGCATCCCTGTCCCAATGAGTAGTTTTCGTAAAAATATTAGTATATAAATATTATTTTAAAAGTTTATGTTTGAGTTATAAAATAAAAGTGTAAGCACCTAAAATTGATAAATATTACTTCTACCTAAGTAAGTCAATAAAATAATAAACTTTAAGTCTTCAATCACTATATATTCACCTTAAACTTTGTAGTTTGTACCAATTTTATAATCAGTTCAATTTCACAAGTTATCATGCTTCCTAATTTTTAGTTTAAGTGAATACACATATTGAAAGTTTGTCTAGTTCTTGAAAGTTTTAGACGGATATTTGATTTTAGTCTTGTTATATATTTTCAAGTTTTACCCCTTTATTATGATATCATGTTGCTTTATGCTTAGTTTTGTTCCTTTATTTTCGTTAAGTGTTGGATGGACTAGCAAGCAGTGTTAGGCGTCATCACGATCCTTTGATTGAGATTTCTGGTCGTAACAATCATACAACACTTTCAAGCAGGGGCGGCTCAATGATATTTGTGGCCTAAAGCCAAATTTCAATAAGGGGCCCTAAGATTTTTGTTGTAGAAGAAAACTCATAATATTATTTGAAATTTATTTTTCTAGCTTTTTGAGATGTGAAATTATTAATAATTTGTTTATAATCGATTTCTTCTAATAATTCTTTTTCAATTGATAATATAGCTAATTCATTTAATTTATCTTGAGACATTGTTGATCTTAAGTAAGATTTTATTAAATTTAATTTTGAAAAACTTCTTTCTGCTGAGGCAACTGTTATAGAAATTGTTAACATTATTCTATAAGCAATATAAACATTTGGAAAAGAATCAAGTCGTTTTATATGATTAAGTAGATCGATTAGAGTGTCATCTTCTACATGTAGTATTTCCCTTAAAACTATTAATTCAGAAAATAAGTCTAAACGATTAATATCAGAATGACTATTATGTTTCAATGAAGATTCAAGGTTAAAATAATTTTTCTTTAAGTTCTCATCATCTAGAGATCTCAACTTTTTGCCACTAAATAGGAAATCAAAAATATTTTCATACGCTTCAAATTGTGCAAATCTATTTTGAAGTGAAAAATAGGTTGGTCTACAATGTATAAGAAGTAATCAACTCTAAAAGATTCTTCAAGAGACTTTGTAATTTCATTATCAATATTCTCATCAAATTATTTCTTTCTATATATTACACGTTTATTACGAAATTCTGGTTCTATATTCGACCCATATGCAATTTCCTTAGCAGAGATCATGGCAGTTGCAGATCCTTCTTCTCTATATTTTTTGAAAAAAGAAATCAAACCCCTAAGTTGATCTATGGCAACATCAATATGCATATATTTTGATTGTAAATATTTGCTAACTGAATTAAATGCAAATAGTAGATCATACCAAATAGTCATACCTAGTAAAAACTCAAAAATTTTAAGCTCATAAGTTGCTAAACAACTAGTTTCACTTTTAGTTTTTAGTTCCCAGCGCGTTTGTGATAATGATTTAAGAGTTAAGCTGGGTACATTATCTTTTAAAAAATTTCATCGCTTAGTAGAAAAAGAAAATAGTTAATATATGCGTTGTATTGCTCCATAAAATGATATAGCTTTGGTACAAGAATTAGTCATACTACAAAGTACCAAATTTAGACTATGACAATCACATGGTGAATAAAATAATCTAGAATTTATTTCGAGTAGTCTTTTTTGCACTCCTTGGTATTTTCCCTTCATATTGGATCCATTATCATATCCTTGTCCTCTTAAATTATCAATATCAATTCCAATATTTTTTATCTCATCTACAATAACTTCAAAAATACCATTTCCACTTGTATCATCAACTTTTAAAAACTCTAAAAAATATTAAGTAATTCTTACTGGAATTACAGTGATGTCGACACTCCATAATATAAAAGATATTTGTTCTTGATGACTTGATTTGGAGTGCAATCAAGTATGATTGAGAAGTACTTTATTTTTACAATTTTGTCAAGAATTTTATTCTTAATTTCACTAGCTAATAAATTTATCAATTCATTTTGTATATTATGTCCAAGGTAATGATTATGGATTTCATCATGCGTAATTCGACGAACATGTTCCTGCATGATTTGATCAAATTCTGCAATCTTTTCAATTAGACTCAAAACATTTCCGTTACTTTCTTGATAGATCTTTTCATTTTTCCCCTAAATGCCAAATTATATTTTTCAAGAGTTTATATCACAGTAATATTTCTTGATAATATATTTTTCCAGTGCTCTCTATCTCTATTGATTTGTCTTGAACATCTTTATCAATTGTTTTACTTTTGTGCAATCTCATTTCTAAATCAATCCATTCACCCATATTAATAATATTCTCTTTTGATATTTCATGAGCTTTGATCTTAACACTTATATTTCTCCAAGCATTACTACCATCACTAGCTAATTTACTGCTACAAAAGTTAGAAGTCGTATTAAACAACTTATAATAAAAACAAAATACCTTATCCAAATGTTTAGAGTAAACTAATCATCTTCTTTCATGTCTTTCTCCATTAGCCAATTTTTGAATATAATTTGTGGTAGAAAAATATCTAAAGAATTTATCCTTTGGAAAATCTATGTTAGTAATTTTAATTGGCTCTTTTTCTACTAATATATCTCTCAACTTTGTATCTATACTAGTCCATTGACTAGGATCATATATATTTCTAGGAGTATAATTATCCAACTTATTTAGAACTTCTTGTTTTTCTTGAGGATATATGTTAGGTTTCTCGCCAACTTCTCCCCCTTCCTCTTCTTCTTGAATTTTATTATTGTCTATCTCAATTATATTAGTGATTTGTTCATCAATCATAAAATCTTCCACATTTTCTGATTTAGAATTTTTACTTTTATCAAGTGCTCCTTTTTGGGATTACATTAGAGTTTCAATCCTTTTCCTTTTTTGACGTTTTGAACATCCGGATTCATATTTTCTAGTTGACATATTAAAACTCTAATAAATAACTAAAAACACAATATATACTTACAAAGAAAATATATCCAAAAAAATTAAAAAGTAGATGCAAATAATAAAATATAGAACAATCAAACCTGATTCAATAAATAGATAATTTGATAAGATTTTGCTACTTCAAAATTCTTGATGTAACGCTAAAATACTTGAAAACAAATAAAACAGATGGCACTTATGTTCTGCTCTTTTATTTTGTAATAGTGACTCCATGAGATTGGAATGTAGAGAAGGTCAAAGGAACAATAGAAGAGTAAAAGTTAATAGACTTTTACAGAGAAAGATAAAAAGAGATAAAAAGAATGTGGGCCCATTGATAATAATGATGGTACATAAATGTGATGACCCATAAGGTCATCTTATATTTTAGAACTCGAATTTGCGCTCTTAAGCCTTAAATATCTCATTTTTTACCCTTCTCAATTTGCGTGCGCAGTCCAAACAGGTTTTCGAAAAGCTTTTATGTTGAAAACTAATGAAAATAAGAATTTTTATCTTAAAAGTTAATTTTAATTGACTTCGGTCAATAGTTTTGGTAAACGAGCCCAGATTCGTATTTTGACGGTCCCGATAGGTCCGTATCGAATTATGGGACCTGGGCGTATGCTCGGAATTGAATTCAGAGGTTCCTAGCTTGAGTTATGATTTTTTGATGAAAATTAAAAGTCTGGAAATTCTTTGTTTTTAAGAAGTTATTGATATTTAGCATTGTTAGTATCGGGTCCGTATTTTAGTTTCGGAGCCCGGCACAGGTTCATTATGATATTTAAGACTTGTCTGTGAAATTTGATGAGAAACGGAGTTGATTTGACGTGATTCGGACGTCCAATTGAGAAAATAGAAATTTTAAAGTGTTCTTGAGAATTTCATTTGATTTAGTACTAAATTCGTAGTTCTAGGTGTTATTTTGGCGATTTGATCGCGCGAGTAAGTTCGTATGATATTTTTAGACTTGTGTGTAAGTTTGGTTTGGAGCCCCGAGGGCTCGGGTGAGTTTTGGACAGGCTACGGAGTGATTTGAACTTAGAAAAATAGCTGGTGTGCTTCAGCTGTATTGCAGGCATCAGACCTCGCAAATGCGAGGTCAGGGTTGGCATTTGCGATCATTGTTGAAGTCGCATTTGCGAATTTCTCATCGCAAATACGAAGAGAAGCTGGGCCAGCCTGAGTTCGCAATTGCAGACTTTTCTTCATATTTGCGAAGGGAGTATGGGAGGGGTATGGATCGCAAATGCAATCTTTTGTTCGCATTTGCGAGGTCAGTTGTAACGACCTGACTTATCGTTTTAAGAATTAACGCTCCGTTCAGTGACTTAAGGTCTCAAGCAGCTTCATAATATGTATTATGACCCACAGGTGTGGTCGAGTTTGATTTACTGAAGATTCAAAATTAAATTAAAAGAGCAATCCTTATTTAGAAGCATAAATGGAAAGAGTTGACTGGAGAGTTGACTTTTGAGTAAACAATCTCGGATTCAAATTCTCATGGTTCCAATAGCTCTGTATGGTGATTTTGGACGTAGGAGCGTGTCCGAAAAATTATTTGGAAGTCCATAGTGGAATTTGGCTTGAAATGGCAAAAATAGAATTTTTGGAAAGTTTGACCGGGGAGTTGACTTTTTGATATCGGGGCTGGAATCCAGTTCTGAAAATTTGTATAGGTCCGTTATGTCATTTATGACTTGTGTGCAAAATTTGAGGTCAATCGGACGAGATTTGATATGTTTCAACATTAAATGTAGAACTTGGAATTTCTTAGTTTTATTAAGCTTGAATTGGGGTATGATTCATGGTTCTAGCATTGTTCGATATAATTTGAAGTTTCGACTAAGTTCGTATGATATTTTAGGACTTGTTGGTATGATTTGACGGGTCCCGAGGGGCTTAGGTGTATTTTTGGATCATTGGTTCAAAGACTAGTAAAGTTAAAAATTTGGGAGTTTGACCATGGTCAATATCAGGTAAAAATGACCTCCTTTCAGTATTTTGAGTGCGCGAGCAGATCCGTAGAATATTGTATGATTGAAATTCATATATGGTTTGTGTCCGGGATTTTCCGGATGAGTTTCAAGGTTGTTTCGGATCATTTCGGAAAAGTTTGAGTTTGCTCGTTTCTCGTGAAACACCGTTCATTCGCAATTGCGAACCATTTATGGCAATTATGAAAACATTGTTCATGTGAGGTGATGTTCATTCGCAAATGCGAAGTTTTTGTCCGCAAATGCGAACCTGGGCAGACACTTAAGGATTGAAAATATGTCATTTCTTCATTTTCGATTGGGATTTTTGGAGCTCGGGTTTTGGGCGATTTTCAGGATTCCTTCACGACTTCGACTGGGGTAAGTGTTCTATATCCTAAAGTGATTATATTTCATGAATCTATGATTATATTCATCGTTTAATTCGGATTTAAATGGAAGAAATCAAGATTTATACAAAATCTTCCAAAAACGAATATTTAAGACTTGGAGGTCGAGTTGTTATTGGAATTCGATGAAATTGGTATGGTTGAACTCGTTTCGGAATGGGTGTTCGAATTTCATAAAAATTATGTCGGGTTCCGAGGGGCGGCCCCACGTTGACTTTTGTTGACTTTTTGGAATAAAATGTTAAGTCGGCGTATTATTATCCGGAATTGTTTCCGATGAATGTTAATGAAGTTATACAATTAATTTGGATAGGTTTGAGCTGTCCGAAGGCCAATTCAAGTAAGAATACTATTTTGGAATATTGGCCTAACTTCAAAAAGGTAAGTATCTTGCTTAACCTCGAGTGGGGAAATTACCCCTTAGGAATTGAGTCTTATGTGCCATTTGTGAAATGTGAAAAGCCGTGTACGCGAGGTGACGAGTACGTACTCGGGCTTATACCTGCAAAGTTCATTGAAATAAAGTCTTAGGCATTATTGCGTAATAAATTGGAAAATTGTGGAAAATTATTAAATCATTTGTTTTCCATGCCTAAATCCTTATTGTTGAATTTGTTTTTATATGATAATTTGATGTGATTGTTATTTGAAATATTTATTAAATTTTGTGAGTATTGTTGGTTTAATATTTCTTGGAAATTAATTCCAATATGAATCTTCTTATGCAAATAATTAATTTAAGCGAGCTTAAGAATAAGTGTTAATATAATTATCTAAATTTATATTAATGAAGGTTTTGCTTTATGCTGAGTAATTTCTATCTCAATTGATTGTTTTTGGGTGTTATATATACATTGTGTGGAGCCTTGGGCTATTTGTTGTGAAATTAATTGATTTTGTTATATCTTTGAAATTTGGTTGTGGCCATTGGGAAAATTGTGATATGAATTGATTTTACTATATTGTCGTGTTAATTTCTCGTGTAAATTATTGTGTTGTGTGAGTTACTATTTTAGGGAGATAAGGGTGGCATTTCACCGTTGATATTATGTGGGTATAAGGGTGGCATTTCACTGTTGTTGTGTTTGTTAGAATATTGTCTGGGCGGAGCGATAAGAGTGGCATTTCATTATTGTTGTGTTTGTTAGAATATTATCTGGGTGAAGCGATAATGGTGGCAATAGGAGCGATAAGGGTGGATATTGATATTGTCTGGGCGGAGCGATAAGGGTGGCTATTGTCAGGGACGATATGTGATGATGTGGGGTTGTGGTGTTGATAATTTTCATGTGATGTTGTGATTTTCTTGTGTTCATTTCTATACCTTGTGCAACTTGTCTTGTTGTTGGTAAATTGATAACAATCTGATTTATGTTGAAATTGAGAGCCTGTGTCTATTGCCAGGAGGATTATAAAATAAAATGTGGGCACGAGGTGTCGTGAGCAAATAATGAGAATATTTGGCACGTGAATTATCCGTGCATTTGTGATATGAAATGTGGGGACAAGGTGCTGCGATGAAATGATAATGATAATTGGCACGTGAATTGTCCGTGCAGTTGTGATATGAAATGAGGGCACGAGGTGCCGGGGAAATATGATGATTTAATTATGGGCACGAGGTGCTCTGGAAATATGAAAATGGCTGAGACCCGTGTTTACAAATAATATGAAAATGGGTTGAGACCCGTATTTTTATGATTATGAAATGAGGTGTCACATGGTGACTTTTTAATTAAAAGAATTATATACAAAATATTTATTTGGAGGGAGTTTTACTTAGAAAGTATTATATGAAAGAATTTTATTTGAAAGATATTTATTTGAGAAATTATATTTAAAAAGATTTATTGAAAGAATTATATTTGAAAAATAATTATTTGAGAAAATTATATTTGAAAGAGAGTTATCTG
>AWOL01S0021401.1:85130-101263 GCA_000715115.1 Nicotiana otophora | reverse complement strand
AGGTTATTAGACTAGTGAGTGTCTTGACTGTACCTCGTCTCTACTCCATTGAGGTTAGTCTTGATACTTACTAGGTATCGATCGTGGCGTACTCACACTACACTTCTGCACATTTTTGTGCAGAGCCAGGTATTGAAGATATCAGACTTGAGCAGAGTTAAAGAGCGATCATAAGGATTCAAGGTAGAGCTGCTTGGCCGTCGCAGTCCCTTGGAGTCTTTTCATTTCATTGTACTGTTAATTTGTAATCAAACAGTATTGTATATTCGGTCATCATGATCATTCCATGTATTCAGTTAGAGTTCGTGACTCAGTACTACCAGTCTTAGGAGGTTGTGTATTGTAATTATTTCCGCTGTTAGATTTTAATTCAAAAAGAAAATGGCTTCAAAATGTAATAGAAATCGTCTTACCTAGTCTTAGAGACTAGGTGCCATCATGACGCCTATGGTGGGATTTTGGGTCGTAACAAGTTAGTATCAGAGCTCTAGGTTCATAGGTTCTACGAGTCACGAACGAGTCTAGTAGAGTCTTGCGGATCGGTGCAGAGACGTCTGCACTTATCTTCGAGAGGCTACAGAACTGTTAGGAAATTTCCATTTCTTTCATTCCTGTCGTGCGGAATTTGTTGAATTTGGAATTTGAACCTTTGTATCTTCATTCTCTCACAGATGGTGAGTTTACGTGCTACTAGGTTAGCTGAGCAGGCATCCGCACATACTGTGAGGGCTGCAAGAGGTCGGGGCCGAGGTAGAGGCTGAGGTAGAGGTCGAGAAAGGGAACGTGCTACGACTATAGCACCTGTCAGAACAACAGTTGAGGAGCCACTAGTAGCTCCAGTTGGGGGACAGGTACCAGAAGCACCTGTTGTTACCCTCGGACTTCAGGAGACTTTAGCACAGTTCCTGAGTATGTTTGGTACATTAACCAAGGCGGGGTTGACTTCTGTTGCACCAAATAATCCGCAGATTGGGGGAGTAGCTCCGACTCCTACCACAACTCTAGATCAGCAGGTTAACGTTGGTCAGGTTCCGGGTGTAGTACCGGTACAACCTGTTCTTCCGGTTCGGCCTAAGGTCAGGCCAGAGGCATCAGAAGAAGAACAAAAGAGACTTGAAAGGTATAAGAGGTATAGTCCACGTACTTTCAGTGGCACAGCTACAGAGAATGCCCAAGAATTTCTAGAAAATTGTCACTGTATTCTCCGCACCATGGGTATTGTGGAGGTGAGCGGAGTTGCCTTTACTACATTTCAACTGCCACGCATAGCGTATCGGTGGTGGAAAATCTATGAAGAAGGTAGACCAGTCGATGCCACACCACCAACTTGGGCTCAATTTTTGGAAATGTTCTTGAAAGAGTTTGTCCCCCAGACTCTCAAAGATGCGTGGCGTGCAGAGTTTGAACGATTGCGTCAGGGCACTATGACAGTGTCAGAATATGCTATCAGGTTCAGTGAGTTAGCCCGTCATGCACCTATCTTGGTTCCTATAATCAGAGAACGGGTCCGCAGATTCATTGAGGGGCTCGATTATGATATTAAAATATGCATGGCTCGAGAGTTGCAAACGGATACTCCACTTCAACAAGTAGTGGAGATTGCAAGGAAGATTGAGGGTGTTTTAGGCGAGATAAGGGAGTTTAAGAAGGTCAAAAGGTCTTGAAGATCTGGAGGGTTCAGTGGGTTTTACTCTTCAACTATAACCCATTATAGTGGAGGCTCGAGCAGTCGTCCAACTCAGTTCGCACATCAGATTACTCGGGGTGCTCCAGTTGATTGTGCACCACCGACACGAGATTCTTACGGTGGTTATTCCAGTTATCTGGCACAGACTCAGTACGAGCAATCGCGACCTCTGAGGGGTTTTTATGAGTGTGGTGATACTAGGCATATCATGAGAGATTGTCCCATACTTGGGAGGGGTGGATTTCATCCGAACACTCCAACCACAAGCTTTATTCCAGTTGATACTCCACGTGCACAGTCAGCTAGAGGTGGATGATAGGCGGGTAGTGAGCGCCTAAGAGGTGGAGGCCCAACCTGTTGATATAATCACTATGATTTGGCTGGGGCCAATACACCATATGGTGTCGTTACAGGTACGTTCCTGATTTTATTATAAAATGATAATTTCCTTAATTTGATTCGATTCTGAATATTGAGGTGAGTCCTCCTATTATGCTCCACTTATGGCGAGCTTTGTAAATTTGTGACCCACTTATATGTTTATCCATGTTGGAAGATTTAAAGATGTGAGCCCATGTCTGTTATTTTATTTCTGTACACCATTGAGGGCTATAAGTCCAAAAGTAATTTTTATTATTCATTACAGTGGGTTTAATATGTGTCAGAATAATTGATTCTAATTTTAATGAATTATATTCTCTACCGGTATGAGGGTTCGTTATGTGTTATGAAAGATATTTACGAAATTTATTGAAAAGAAGAAAGAAAGGAAATTGAAATTTTCAGTTTGCACAATGTGCAAAATACTTGTGATTCGGAGTTGAGGACGAGATCCTCGCATTTTATACATGATGTGAAATATTTAAACAGGGCTGCAAGCCGCGATGGAAGTTATGTAAGGACGAGGTCCTTGTGGTGAAATATTTATGAGTTTAAATAAATTCCCTTTGTGAAATTTAATTGTGCAATAGTATTAATAGGGAGTCATGCCTGTTAGGCTTATTTGATAATTCTTGTATATTTTTCTGTGCATATTCAGCCATTTTGGTACTGTAAACATTGAATTTTAACCTATGAGATGAGTGCTCAGGTGGCGTTAAATGTGACTCATTAATACAAGTAAGCAATCATGAGGTCTTCATGCCTCACATTCTGTCATAAGTGTTGTAAAAATTCGAAATGAGGTGGTGGTTAATATGAGATTAATTGATGATGCTAGAATTAATTATGAGTAGCTTTTAAGACCATAGATGTGGTGATGAGCATACATATGATGTGCTTCATGTCCTGATATCATTATGATAAAGCTGTGTTTGTAACACTGAGATTGTGTTATTGATATATACATTGTGGATAAGTTGTTAGGAGTTATTTTGGTGTTACTCTGGCAGGTGAATAGGCCCAATTACAGGGGAGACTCTGCCAGAATTTCTGAAAAATTTTGGAGTTAGTAAAATTTGAAGGATTGAGATTTGCAAAGGAAGAGATAAGTTATGTTATGTGTTTGAGGCCGAATGACCCTAAGCGGGGAAGAATGAAACACCCCAGAAATTTTTTTAAAGTATTTCAACATTATCAAGAAAAATGATGTGTGCGTAGGCACGAGTTGCTATAGCCAGTTGAGATGTGCGTAGGCACGAGTTGCTATAGCCAGTTGAGACTAACACCGTGCGTTGTTATGAAAAAAAAATCAGATCTTTTGAAATGTTAGAGTGTAAGAAATTAATCTTAAAGTTTACAAATATGGATAAAAGAAATAATCTCAAATGAGATGATGTTGTCGGGCTTATCTCAAATGCAGTAGCGTGGAATCAATTATGAGTATATGTGTAAAACTAAAATCATCAATTTAGTAACCTCAGAATAATTCTTAGAACGTTCGAGGACGAACATTTGTTTAAGAGGTGGAGAATGTAACGACCCGACTTGTCATTTTAAGAATTAACGCCTGGTTCAGTGACTTAAGGTCTTGACTCTTGAGAAGCTTCGTAATATATATTATGACCCACGGGCGTGGTCGAGTTTGATTTACTGAAGATTCGGAATTAAATTAAAAGAACAATCCTTATTTAGAAGAATAAATGGAAAGAGTTGATCGGAGATTTGACTTTTGAGTAAACGATCTCGGATTCAAATTCACATGGTTTCAATAGATCTGTATGGTGATTTTGGATGTAGGAACATGTCAGAAAAATTATTTGGAAATCCGTAGTGAAATTTGACTTGAAATGGCGAGAATAACATTTTTGAGAAGTTTGACCGGAGAGTTGACTTTTTGATATCGGGATCGAAAACCAGTTCTGAAAATTTGTATAGGTCCGTTATGTCATTTATGACTTGTGTGCAAAATTTGAGGTCAATCGGATGTGATTTGATTGGTTTCAACATTAAATGTAGAAGTTGGAATTGTTTAGTTTCAATAAGCTTGAATTGGGGTATGATTCGTGGTTCTATCATTGTTCGATATAATTTGAAGTTTTGACTAAGTTCATATGATGTTTTAGAACTTGTTGGTATGATTTCACGGGTCCCGAGGGGCTTAGGTGTATTTTTGGATCATTGGTTGAAAGACTAGTAAAGTTAAAAAATTTGGGAGTTTGACCATGGTCAATATCGGGTCAAGACGCCCTCCTTTCAGTGTTTGGAGTGCGCGAGCAGGTCCGTAGCATATTTTATGATTGAAATTCATATATAGTTTGTGTCCGGGAGGTTCCGGATGAGTTTCAGGGTGGTCTCAGATCATTTCGGAGAAGTTTGAGTTTGGTGGTTTCTGGTGAAACACTGTTCATTCGCAACTGCAAACCATTGATGGCAATTGCGAAAACACTGTTCATTCGTAATTGCGAACCATTTATGGCGATTGCGAAAACATTGTTCATGTGAGGTACTGTTCATTCGCAAATGCGACGTTTTTCCGCAAATGCGAACCTGGGCAGAAACTTAAGAATTGAAAATCTGTCATTTCTTCATTTTCGATTGGGATTTTTGGAGCTCCGATTTTGGGCGATTTTGAGGATTTCTTCACGACTTCGACTGGGGTAAGTGTTCTATATCCTAAAGTGACTATATTTCATGAATCTATGATTATATTCATCGTTTAATTCGGATTTACATGGAAGAAATCAAGATTTATACAAAATCTACCAAAAATGAATATTTAAGATTTGGAGATCGAGTTATTATTGGAATTCGATAAAATTTGTATGGTTGAACTCGTTTCGGAATGGGTGTTCGGATTTCATGAAAATTATATCGGGTTCCGAGGGGCGAGCCCCATGTTGACTTTTGTTGACTTTTTAGAATAAAATTTTAAGTCGACGTATTATTATCCGGAATTGTTTCCGATGAATTTTAATGAAGTTATACAATTAATTTGGATAGATTTGAGCTGTCCGAAGGCCAATTCAAGCAAGAAGTCTATTTTGGAATATCGGCCTAACTTAAAAAAGATAAGTATCTTGCTTAACCTCGAGTGAGGAAATTACCCCTTAGGCATTGAATCTTATGTGCCATTTGTGAAATGTGAAAAGCCGTGTACGCGAGGTGACGAGTACGTACTCGGGCTTATACGTGCAAAATTCATTGAAATAAAGTCTTAGGCATTATTGCATATTAAATTGGAAAATTATGGAAAATTATTAAATCATCTATTTGCCATGTCTAAATCTTTATTGTTGAATTTGTTTTTATATGATAATTTGATGTGATTGTTACTTGAAATATTTATGAAATTTCGTGAGTATTGTTGGTTTAATATTTCTTGAAAAATAATTCCAATATGAATCTTCTTATGCAAATAATTAATTTAAGCGAACTTAAGAATAAGTGTTAATATAATTATCTAAATTTACATTAATGAAGGTTTTGCTTTATGCTGAGTAATTTCTATATCAATTGATTATTTTTGGGTATTATATATATTGTGTGGAGCCTTGGGATATTTCTTGTGAAATTAATTAATTTTGTTATATCTTTGAAATTTGGTTGTGGCCATTGGGCAAATTGTGATATGAGTTGATTTTATTATATTGTCGTATTAATTTTCCGTATAAATTGTTGTGTTGTATGAGTTACTATTTTGGGGAGATAAAGGTAGAATTTCACCGTTGATATTATGTGGGTGTAAGGGTGGCATTTCACCGTTGTTGAAATATTGTCTGGATGAAGCGATAAGGGTGGCAATAAGAGAGATAAATGTGGATGTTGATATTGTCAGGAGCGATAAGGGTGGCAATATGAGCGATAAGGGTGATTTTCTTGTGTTTATTTCTATACCTTGTGCAACTTGTCTTGTTGTTGGTAAATTGATAACAATCTGATTTATGTTGAAATTGAGAGCCTGTGGCTATTGCCAGGCGGATTATAAAATGAAATGTGGGTACGAGGTGCCGTGAGTAAATAATGAGAATATTTGGAACATGAATTGTCCATGCAGTTGTGATATAAAATGTGGGCACTAGGTCCTGTGATGAAATGATAATTGGCACGTGAATTGTTCCTGCAGTTGTGATATGCAATTATAGCACGAGGTGCCGGGGAAATATGATGATTTAATTATGGGCACGAGGTGCCGTGGAAATATGAAAATGGGTTGAAATCTGTATTTACGAAAAATATAAAAATGGGTTGAGACCCGTATTTTTATGATTATGAAATGAGGTGTCACATGGTCACTTTTTAATTGAAAGAATTATATTCAAAATATTTATTTGGAGGGAGCTTTACTTAGAAAGTTTTATATGAAAGAATTTTATTTGAAAGCTATTTATTTGAGAAAATTATATTTGAAAAGATTTATTGAGAGAATTATATTAGAAAAGTAATTATTCGAGAAAATTATATTTGAAAGAGAGTTATCTGGAAGAATTATACGTGAAAGACATTTATTTGAAGGACTTGATTTAATTGGGTGTACTTGTGTTTATTAATTGTTGAGTGATATTAATGGTATTCTTTTTGTCTGCTGTGCATATCACTGGTTGTTCCATATTGTCCTATTGTTATTTGTTTCGTATTCTTTTGTATATTATATTGCACAGGTTATTAGACTAGTGAGTGTCTTGACTGTACCTCGTCTCTACTCCATTGAGGTTAGTCTTGATACTTACTGGGTACCGACCGTGGCGTACTCATACTACACTGTTGCACATTATTGTGCAGAGCCAGGTATTGAAGATATCAGACTTGAGTAGAGTTAAAGCGCGATCATAAGGATTCAAGATACAGTTGCTTGGACGTCGCAGTCCCTTGGAGTCTTTTCATTTAATTGTACTTTTAATTTGTAATCAAACAGTATTGTATATTCGGTCATCGTGATCATTCCATGTATTTAGTTAGAGTTTGTGACTCAGTACTATCAGTCTTGGGAGGTTATGTATTGTAATTATTTCTGTTGTTAGATTTTAATTCAAAAATAATGGCTTCAAAATGTAATAGAAATCGGCTTACCTAGTCTTAGAGACTAGGTTCCATCACGATGCCTGTGGTGAGATTTTGGGTCGTGACATCAGTGATTGCAATTGCGACACTTTCCTCGCATTTGCGAAGGGCATCAGGATTGTGAAGGTTTCGCAAATGCGACGTCTATAGCTGAACAAAATGACTTTTGGACAGGAATTTTCATTCATTTCCCAAATTTTCAAGACCTAAAACACAAGAGGCGATTTTCCAAAGACCATCTCTTCCCCAAATCATAGGTAAGTGATTCTAAACTGGTTTCTTTCAATCTTTCACTATATTTTACAAGATTTCAACCATAAATCTAAGGTTTTCATGGTAGAATTAGGGGTTTTGGGTAAAAACTAGGGATTTCAAAAATTTGAGGATTTAGACCCGGGGTCGATTTTCGACTTTTTGGAGGAACATTTATGAATTCTAAATTTATGTAATGTAATTGATTCCTTTAGACAAATTTGATATTATTGAGTCATTTTGAATAGATACGAGTGGTTTGGAGGTGAATTCCAAAGGAAAAGCTGTGATTGAGAATTAAGTGGCCTTCAGAGCAAGGTAAGTATTGTGTGTAACCCTGACTTAAGGGAATTAGGAACCTTAGATTACTTGCTAAGTGAAATTCATGTGAGCGGCATATATGTGAGGTGACAAGTACTTATGCGCCGCCAATTTACCTGTTTTCCATGTTTCTCAGTTTTTCTTATATTGTCTCAATCCTATGCCTAATTGCGATGTGTTATACTAGTGTTGTTCAATTTATCGTTCTTATCATGTTTACGGATTTTCTGGTGATAATCGAGTTTTTATTTCAAAGTTGAGATTGATGTTATAGAACCAAATGTTGAGATAAGGTTTGTACTTGCTATTCTATCTCTCTGTTGATATTTATACATTGCATTATGGTAAGGGAGGGTNAGGTAAGTGTTGTGTCTAACCCTGACTTGAGGGAATTAGGAACCTTAGATTACTTGCTAAGTGAAATTCATGTGAGCGGCATATATGTGAGGTGACAAGTACTTATGCGCCGCCAATTTACCTGTTTTCCATGTTTCTCAGTTTTTCTTATATTGTCTCAATCCTATGCCTAATTGCGATGTGTTATACTAGTGTTGTTCAATTTATCGTTCTTATCATGTTTACGGATTTTCTGGTGATAATCGAGTTTTTATTTCAAAGTTGAGATTGATGTTATAGAACCAAATGTTGAGATAAGGTTTGTACTTGCTATTCTATCTCTCTGTTGATATTTATACATTGCATTATGGTAAGGGAGGGTGTTAATGCATAAAAGGTGATGTCGTGCCATATTGTGAGTGTTAATGCACGAAGGGTGATGCCGTGCCATGATATGATAGTTAATGCATGAAGGGTGATGTCGTGCCATTTCTATTGATGTTTATGGTGAGATTGAGAGTAAAAGCACGAAGGGTGATGCCGTGTATTTTTCCTTACTGTATTCACTATTCCTGTTGATTCATGGTATATTGACTGCTCCAGTGATCATTCTGTTGTAGTTCTTTATCTTGTATTCCCTTCAGTATGTTCCCCTCCCGACAATTCCTATTTAGATCTTCATTTTTGTTATTTGTATATATACTATTAAATTGTAAAGGTTGATTCGTAGGTGCCTTGCCTTAGCCTCATCACTACTTCGTCAAGGTTAGGCTCGACACTTACCAGTACATGGGGTCAGTTGTACTGATACTGCACTCTGTACTTTCTGTGTAGATTTTGATATCAGCTTGGATTGATCGAGATTCTGCTATTGGTCCACTGTCCGGAGACTCAAGGTAGATCTGTCGGCGTTCAAAGACCTTGAAGTCCCCGTCTATCTTTTCTGTTCTACTGTTTCTTTCGTTCAGAGAGTGTTATTTCTTTGTGACTATTACTTGTAGCAAATTCTAGAACGCTCGTGAATTGTGACTCCAGATCCGGGTGGTAGTAGTTAATACAGATTTATGATATTCTGCACTTATTATATTTTATCTTAGTTAATTATTGTTAATTACTGAATGGAAATAAGGAATTGGTTAATGATTCTCTAATGTTGGCTTGCCTAGCAAGTGAAATGTTAGGCGCCATCACGGTCCCGTCGGTGGGAAATTTCGGGTCGTGACAGTTGGTATGAGAGCACTAGGTTGCCTAGGTCTCACGATTCACGAGCAAGCTTAGTAGTGTCTGGAGGATCGATACGGAGACGTCTGTGCTTATCTTCCAAAGGCTATGAAGTTTAGGAACAAGTTTCACTTCTTTTCTTCTCTGTCGTGCGATTTTGCTTTCTCAATACTGATAGAACTCTTCTACTCTTATTCTCTCGTAGATGGCGAGAACACGTACCACTTCCTCAGTGGAGCAACAGCCAGAGCCTCCAGTGACAGCTCCTACGTGGGGCAGAGGTCGAGGCCGTGCCAGAGGCCGAGGCAGGGGCAGGGCTCAGCCTAGGGCCTGAGCAGCAGCCCCAGCAGTGGAGCCTCATATAGAGCTTGACGAGGAGGTTCCAGCCCAAATTGTTCCTGCCGGACCATCTTTGGTTCCGGAGCGGTTCATTGCAACCCCAGTACTTCAGGACGCTTTGGTCCGTTTGGTGGGCCTTATGGAGAGTGTGGCCCATACTGGCGCATTTCCCATGGCACCAGCAGTCTCTCAGTCTGGATGAGCATCCCAGAGTCCCACCACTCCTGCTCCGGAGCAGATAGCTCCCCAGTATCAGGCTCCACCAGCTTAGCCAGTCGGATTAGTTCAGCCGGTTATTGCGGCACAGGTCAGAGATGGGCCAGCTATGTCTTCTGAGGCTTTATGGAGATTGGACATGTTTACCAAGCTCTTTCATGTTCAATTCAGTGGTGCTCCTTCAGAGGATCCCTAGGAGTATCTTGACAACTGTCATGAGGTTCTACAAAATATGGGTATAGTGGAGACCAATGGGGTCGATTTTGCTGCATTTTAGATGACTGGTTCTGCCAAGAAATGGTGGAGAGATTACTTGTTGACCAGACCAGCTGGGTCGCCTGCTCTTACTTGGGACCAGTTCTCTCAGCTCTTCATAGAGAAGTTTCTGCCTATCACATTAAGATAAGAGCGTCACCGTCAGTTTGAGCGTCTCCAACAGGGCAGTATGACTGTTACTCAGTATGAGACCCGTTTTGTGGATTTGGCCCGTCATGCCATTCTTATGCTTCCCACCGAGAGAGAGAGGGTGAGGAGGTTTATTGATGGACTTGCTCAGCCTAACAGATTGCAAATGGCTAAGGAGACTAGGAGTGAGATTTCTTTCCAGGCGGCTGCTAATGTCGCCAGACGAGTCAAGCTGGTTCTTACTCAGGGAGGTCAGGGGTCTGACAAGAGACCTCGTCATTTCGGTGAGTTCAGCGGTGCCTCACCTATAGGCAGGAGTACTTTTGGTAGAGTCCATCCTCCCAGGCCATTTTATTCAGCGCTCTAGGCATCCCACGATGCCTCAGGTGGTCGTGGCCCTCAAATGCATTATTTCGACCAGCTAGCCTACAGTGCACCACCAGCTCTTATAAGTGCACCTCCACTCCAGAGTTATCAGGGTGGTTATTCAGGTCGACAGGGTTAGTTTCAGGGTCAGCAATCACAGCAGCCAAGGTTATGTTATACTTGTGGTGATCCGAGGCACATTGCTAGATTTTGCCCTCAGGCAACGGGCAGCTCACATTATCAGAATTCTCGTGCCACAGTTACGGCACCAGTTGCTGCACCACCTGCTCAACCAGCTAGAGGCAGGGGTCAGGCAGCCAGAGGTAGGGGCCAGACAATTAGAGGTGGAGGTCAGGCTGTTAGAGGTGGAGATCAACCAGCTACAGGCCGTCCTAGGGACGTAGTTCAAGGTGGTAGGGCCCAGCCCCGATGTTATGCTTTCCCAGCCAGGCTTGAGGCGGAGTCATTTGACGTTGTTATCACAGGTACTGTTTTAGTTTGCAGTAGAGATGCTTCAGTTCTATTTGATCTGGGGTCTACTTACTCCTATATGTCATCCTATTTGGTTGTGCCCCGTGATTCTTTGAGTGCTCCTGTGTATGTGTCCACACCAGTGGGAGATGATATTGTTGTATATCGCGTTTATCGTTCGTGTGTGGCCACCATTGGGAGTCTTGAGACTCGTGTAGATCTCCTACTTCTTGACATGGTTGATTTTGATGTCATACTAGGTATGGATTGGCTGTCACCTTATCATGCTATATTAGATTGTCATGCCAAGACAGTGACCTTAGCCTTGCAGAGGTTGCCTTGATTAGAGTGGAGAGGGAATCTTGGCCATTCTGCCAGCAGGGTTATCTCTTATGTGAAGGCTCGGCATATGGTCGAGAAGTGGTGTCTAGCTTATTTAGCTTATGTCCGCGATTCTAGTGTAGAGGATCCTTCCATAGATTAGGTGCCAGTTGTTCGTGGGTTTCTAGAGGTGTTTCCTACAGACCTGCCGGGGATGCCACCCTACAGGGATATTGATTTCTGCATTGATTTGGCTCCGGGCACTCAGCCTATTTCCATTCCTCCATATCGTATAGCCCCGCCAGAGTTGAAAGAATTGAAGGAGCAGTTGCAAGATTTGCTTGATAAGGGCTTTATTAGACCTAGTGTCTCGCCCTGGGGTTTACTTGTGTTGTTTGTGAAGAAGAAAGATGGATCGATGAGGATGTGTATAGATTATCGGCAGTTGAACAAAGTCACCATCAAGAACAAATATCCATTGGCGAGGATTGATGATTTATTTGATCAGCTTCAGGGTGTCAAGGTGTTTTCAAAGATTGATTTGAGATCTGGCTACCATCAGTTGAGAATTAGGGAATTCGATGTTCCTAAGACTGCTTTTCGGACTCGGTATGGGCATTATGCGTTTCTAGTGATGTCATTTGGGCTGACAAATGCCCCAGCAACATTCATGGATTTGATGAATCGGGTATTCAAAACATACTTGGATTCCTTTGTGGTTGTGTTTATTGATGATATCTTGATCTACTCCCACAGTCGAGAGGAGCATGAGCAGCACCTTCGGATCGTTCTTCAGACTCTGAAAGACAACCAGTTATATGCTAAATTCTCAAAATGCGAGTTTTGGTTGAGTTCAGTTGCTTTATTGGGTCACGTTGTATCAGCAGAGGGTATTCAGGTGGATCCTAAGAAGATTGAGGCAGTCCAGAACTGGCCTAGACCCACATCAGCTACAAAGATCCATAGTTTCCTAGGTTTGGCGGGCTATTACCGTCGATTTGTGGAGGATTTTTCATCCATAACAGCCCCGTTGACCAGATTGTCCCAGAAGGGTACCTCGTTCAGGTGGTCAGACGAGTGTGAAGCGAGCTTTCGGAAGCTCAAGACTGCTTTGACCACGGCACATGTATTGGTGTTACCTACAGGTTCAGGATCTTATACAGTATACTGTGACGCATCTCGTATTGGTCTGGGTGCGGTATTGATGCAGGGTGGCAAGGTTATTGCATATGCTTCGCGGCAGCTGAAGGTTCACGAGAAGAATTGCCTTGTTCATGATCTAGGGCTGGCAGCCATTGTTCACGCGCTAAAGATTTGGAGGCACTATCTTTACGGCGTACCATGTGAGGTATTCACCGATCATCGGAGCTTGCAGTATTTGTTCAAGAAGAAGGAACTCAATTTGAGGCAGAGGAGGTGGCTGGAGCTATTGAAGGACTATGATATCACCATATTGTATCATCTCGGGAAGGCCAATGTAGTGGCCGATGCTTTGAGTAGAAAGTCAGTCAGTATGGGTAGCCTTGCATATATTCCAGTTGGTGAGAGACCGCTTGCATTGGATGTTCAGGCATTGGCCTTCGAATTTGTGTGCCTAATGTGGATGGACTTCATGAGTTGATACTTGAGGAGGCTCACAGTTCTCGGTATGCTATTCACCCGGGCACTGCCAAGATGTACCAGGACCTGCGACAGCATTATTGGTAGAGGAGGATGAAGAAATATATAGTTTCTTACGTAGCTCGGTGCCTAAATTGTCAGCAAGTAAAATATGAGCATCAGAGACTCGGTGATTTGCTTCAGCAGATGGAGATTCCTGAGTGGAAGTGGGAGCGTATCACTATGGACTTTGTTTTTAGACTCCCACAGACTCAGAGAAAGTTCAACGTCGTATGGGTTATTGTGGATAGGCTGACTAAGTCAGCGCACTTCATTCCTGTGACAGTTACCTATTCCTCGGAGCGGTTAGCAGAGATTTATATTCGTGAGATTGTCCGTCTTCACGGTGTGACCGTGTCCATTATATCTGACTGAGGTACGCAGTTTACCTCACATTTTTGGAGGGCTATAATACTATGAGTTAGGCACGCGGGTGGAGTTGAGTACAACATTTCATCTACAGACAGACGGACAGTCAGAGCGCACTATTCAAATATTGAAAGATATGCTCCACTCTTGTATTATAGACTTTGGAGGTTCTTGGGATCATTTCTCGCCACTTGCGGAGTTTGCTTATAATAATAGCTACAAGTCAAGCATTCTGATGGCTCCATATGAGGCATTATACGGAAGGCGATGCCGATCGCCAGTTGGTTAGTTTGAATTAGGAGAGGCTCGGTTGTTGCGTAGCGATTTGGTATAGGATGCCTTGGATAAGGTCAAGATTATTCAGGATCGACTTCGCAGAGCTCAATCTAGGCAAAAGAGTTATGCCGACCGTAAAGTTTGTGATATTGCATTCATGGTTGGAGAAATAATATTGCTCTGGGTTTCACCTATGAAAGGAGTAATGAGGTTCAGAAAGAAAGGCAAGTTGAGCCCTAGGTATATCGGACCCTTTGAAATTCTTGAAAGGGTGGGTGAAGTAGCCTACAGGCTTGTATTACCACCTAATTTATCAGCGGTTCATCTGGTGTTCTATGTGTCTATGCTCTGAAAATATCATGGTGACCCGTCCCACGTGTTAGATTTCAGCTCTGTTCAATTGGACAAGGATTTGACTTACGAGAAGGAGCCGATGGCTATTCTAACCCGGCAGGTTCGCAAGTTGAGATCAAAGAGTTACCTTCAGTTCAAGTGCAGTGGAAAGGTCAGCCTATTGAGGCATCTACATGAGAGTCCGAATCCGATATGCGGAGTATATATCCCCACCTTTTCACAAGCCCAGGTACTTTTCTATATCCGTTCGAGTACGAACGGTTGTTTTAGAGGTGAAGATTGTGATGACCCAAAAGGTCATCTTATGTTTTAGAACTCGAATCTGCGCTCTTAAGTCTTAAAAATCTCATTGTTTACCATCCTCGAGTTGCATGCACAGTCCGGGCAGATTTCTGAAAAGCTTTTATGTTGAAAACTAATGAAAATAAGAAGTTTTGCCTTAAAAGTTGATTTTAATTGACTTTGGTCAATATTTTTGGTAAACGGGCCCAGATCCATGTTTTGATAGCCCCGGTAGGTCCGTATCGAATTATGGGACCTAGGCGTATGCCCGGAATTGAATTCGGGGGTTCCTAGCTTGAGTTATGAATTTTTGATAAAAATTAAAAGTTTGGAAATTATTTATTTTTAAGAATTTATTGATTTTTGGCATTGTTAGTATCGGGTTTTGGTTCCGGAGCCCGGCACAGGTTCTTTATTATATTTAAGACTTATCTGTGAAATTTGGTGAGAAACGGAGTTGATTTGACGTGATTCGGACGTCGAGTTGAGAAAATAGAAATTTTAAAGTGTACTTGAGAATTTCATTTGATTTGGTACGAAATTCGTAGTTTTAGGTGTTATTTTGGCAATTTGATTACGCGAGCAAGTTCGTATGATATGTTTAGACTTGTGTGCATGTTTGGTTTGGAGCCCTAAGGACTCGGGTGAGTTTTGGATAGGCTACAAAGTGATTTGGCCTTAGAAAAATTAGCTGGTGTGCTTCAGCTGTGTTGCAGGCCTCAGACCTCGCAAATGCGAAGCAGGGTTGGCATTTGCGATCACTGTTGAAGTCGCATTTGCGAACGTCTCATCGCAAATGCGAAGACATGCTGGGCCAGCCTGTGTTCGCAATTACGAACATTTCTTCGCATTTGCGAAGGGAGTCTGGGAGGGGTATGGATCGCAAATGCGATCTTTTGTCCGCATTTGCGAGGTCAGTGATCGCAATTGCGATACTTTCCTCGCATTTGTGAAGGGCTAAAAGATTGTGAAGGCTTCGTAATTGTGATAGTCCCTTTGCAATTTCGATCTTCGCATTTGTGAAGCTCAGGTCGCAAATGCGACGTCTGTAGCTGAACAAAATGACTTTTGGACGGGAATTTTTATTTATTTCCCAAATTTTCAAGACCTAAAATACAAGAGGCGATTTTCCAAAGACCATATCTTCCCCAAATCATAGGTAAGTGATTCTAAACTGGTTTCTTTCAATCTTTCACTATATTTTATAAGATTTCAACCAAAAAGCTAAGGTTTTTATGGTAGAATTAGGGGTTTTGGGTAGAAACTATGGATTTCAGAAATTTGAGGAGTTAGACCTCAATTTAAGGCCGGATTCCAAAACCAATTATATATTCGGGCTCGGGGGTGAATGGGTAAATGGAATGTGGTCCGAACCTCGGATTTTGACCAAGCGGGCCCGGGGTCGATTTTCGACTTTTTGGAGGACAATTTAGGAAATCTAAATTTATGCAATGTAATTGATTCCTTTAGCAAAATTTGATATTATTGAGTCATTTTTGAATAGATACGAGTAGTTTGGAGGTGAATTCCAAAGGAAAAGCTGTGATTGAAAATTAAGTGGCCTTCGGAGCAAGGTAAGTGTTGTGTCTAACCCTGATTTGAGGGAATTAGGAACCTTAGATTACTTGCTAAGTGAAATTCATGTGAGCGGCGTATATGTGAGGTGACGAGTACTTATGCGCCGCCAATTTACCTATTTTCCATGTTTCTCAATTTTTCTTATATTGTCTCAATCCTATGCCTAATTGCGATGTGTTATACTATTGTTGTTCAATTTATCGTTCTTATCATGTTTACGGATTTTCTGGTGATAATCGAG